>OX376374.1:39875618-40068118 GCA_947369275.1 Nemotelus nigrinus | reverse complement strand
TTTAGCACATAAATTCACCGTAATGAAGAATTCTATTCAATTCATATGTACCTATCATTTAACTGCTAGCATTAGAAGAGTTCGATCAAATTTTTTGTACCGAATCTCGGTACTTGGCTTAAAACTTCAACGAGTTTAGTAAAAAAAAACGAGATATCAAAGTACAGTAATTTAAGTCGAAAAATATCATAATCGATACGATAAAAGACTTTATTGAAGTCTATGTAGATAGTATCAATCTGAGTGAAAGGGGTTTGATTTCCTACTAGAATCAAATTTCAGTATTGGGCTAGCTAAGTATTTCAGTATTCCGAACGTTAATTTTTTCTGAGCGTTAATTTTTTCCAAGCATATTCATCATGATCTTCCTGAAATTGATGTAAATCCAAGCATATCGTTTACAGCTGGAAATTATTAAACTAACTGTAAGTTGAATCATTCAGTGGTTATTGAATTCCCTTCAAGTTAGTTTCAGTTTTCCACAAAATAAAGAAATTTTGTTGATTTTGAATGCACATTTTACCAAACGTGCTCCCGACTACATATAATCTATATCGAAGACCATGTAATACTTTGAGCCGATAACTGCATGAGAAACTATAGGGCAGAAAAGTTTCCAGGGTTACCAATCGCATGAGTTTCAAAATTTAAGGAAGAAAAAAATTTGTTACTTTTTCTATTATAGGATGTTTATTATATGAAAATTGCATCTCTTAGTACCAAAATGATGAAAATGTTCAGCGTTAGCAACAATTTCTGAGCACAGGGCAACCAAAAGCCCACATAACGTAGAGACACATAAAGAGATAAATCATCCTGTAAAGTTTGTTTTTATCCAATAGAAAGATTTTTAGGTGTTCTCATCCGGAATGTTTCTAAAACTTGGAAAATTTAAACACTAGGTAATTATTTTTATGGTGGATGTTTATCATATGGAAAATTGATAGTAGCATGTGCTGGTATAAAAATAATAAAAATACTTGATTCTTGAAACTTTCCCTAACATCAAAACCGAAAGAGTTTCACGTTAAAACCGTACGACAAATGTGCTATAAGTTTTTCACGATCACCGCACGCAAAATGTTCAAGTTTCCATATTAGCAGCATTTAGTTTTTAGCTGCACCCCAAGGTCATTTTGAAAATACAACGTTAACATTTCTTAGCAAAAATACAAAAAATACCATCACTGCCAGCACTATCATAATCTTTCAAAAAATATCCTACCGAGGTAAAAACAATAATTTGAATTTATTGTGTGAATTTTGTTTAAAGCTTATGAGTAAGACTGTATTTAAAAGGGCATAAGGAATTTATTTTGCTGAGGGATTTTTCAGGATGACATAACTGCCACAAAAACGCTAGAATATTCATTAAACTCCCGAGAGGTGTGATCTTACTCAATACCAGTATATTCTGTGAATTTCAGATGGATCTAGTTATTAGCTCGTGAATTCTGGGAAATACAAATTTCGGCTACAAAAACACAGGTGATTTGGTGGAGGATTGTGTACTTGTGTGGTGAGGAATTTCGAAAATTTAAATCCAACTGTGTAGACAAAACATCAAATTTATCAATCGTTGGCATTTTTCTCTCAAAATCTAAAATTTTTAAAGAAGGTCGATGATTTGAGGGATTTCTGTTTAATTACTTGTCGTTTAGTCTCTAAGCGCCTACATAGCATTGCTTAGTTCTGAAACTTTATCCAATCCAAGTTTAAAACTTGTCCAAAAGTCATTTCATTGTCAAATGTCAAATTTGTCGAAATTGCTTACAAACTCCATAATACATGCAATAGAGATCTTTCAGCTAAAAAACATCAAAAAAAATTTTCGGACATGAACAATTTTTTTAATGACAATGCTACCATTGAAACGTTCTCAGTAAATTAGATAAAAACGTTGGCTCCAGGTTTTAAAAGTCTTTCCTATGCAAATTAATGCAATATTCTTTTTCTAGTTTTCCTATTCTTTTAACATTTTTCAATCCTTCACTGTTTTTCCTTGTGTACAGAGAAAAGCAACGCTAAAACTTGTTCATTAAAAAACAAATGGGAGCTTACATTTGTGGCCGAACTAATTGAAGCGTTTCACTGCAAAAGAATCTTATCTCCGTTTCCATATGAGAACAACAAAAGAACGAAATTCAAAATCACCAACTTGGTAAAAATTTTCCAACATTATCATTCTTTGGATTAATATGAACAAAGTTTACTGCAATTTTCTGCGAACGAAAAATTTGTTCGTATCTAATTTATGTGAAATCGGCTAAATTTTAGCCCGAAATTCTCAAAATTCAATGGAACAGCATGTAAACCTCCCGTCCTCCTAATGACGAATTAGCACAGTACTTGTTTCTGTTAATGAATGGTTTTCACTATATTTATTGGTTTTTCCTCCCGATTCTATCCTTTTTTGGCGTACTTTCAGGTTTCATCCTTGGTCCTCTCAATGACCTGGTCTGTCACTTGTAATAATTAATATATTCAGTAACAACCAGATCTTCTAGCTTTGAATTTTTGGTTCAATGTAAGCTCCTTTGCTCTAAATGGTTCGAAGTGTTTTGTGATAGATTTTTCCAAGAAGCCTGACTCGATTACTTTTTGTCTGGTTGTCTTTCGAAACTTTTAAAACAATCACAATTTTTTGTCCAAAATTTATATCACCTCTAAAGCATCGAAGCTAGCTGGTTTCGTTCTGTACTGCACATGCTTGAAAGTTGATATCGACAAATGTGTCCATCTTTTCATTATGCTGGTTCGTAATATTTTTGAATATTGCTTCCAAGTGTCGCCTTCTTGCCTCGTTTACTTGTATAATGCTGCAGAACCCGTTCAGCATAAGTTTGCTCATTGTCTGCTGTATAAGTTTATTGGCGCTTGATGTATTTTTGTTGAACTTCTGCTCTTCGTGAATCTCCAAACGCCGAGTACTTGCAAAGCATTCCTTTATAAATCACATATTTTATATTGTCTCCAATATAAATTTGTATCCCTTTATAAATTGTCTCACTTTTTAATCGATTGCCTGACGGTTCGGTAAGAATTAAATCATTGTATAACATTTTCTTTCCATACTTCAGTTTATATTCATTATCCTGTAGCCAAAATGCTAACAAGTCATGACGAACACCAGTTTGGACTCCGATCCTTGTCTTTTCGCTCTTTTAAAAAAACGCAACTTTAATACTATTTGTTCACAGCTCCCATATCGTGAATTTACTTTTCTTATTCAGAATTTTTATTGTTTTGATGATGTTATTCTTTCCCGTTTTTGAAATTAGATTATTTTGTAGAATGGGTCAATAAATAAATAACACTCGAAAATTCGATGGCATTGACACTATATGGCTCTTAATTCTACAGTAATTTAAATTTTTTTCCCACAAGAATACAGGCTTATTTAGGCATATTCTCGCACTGCTTGAAAGCTCTCCAGCAATACTTTATTAATTCAGATAAAATTAAAATTCAAATATTGCATCAAATTTTCATCATAACAATTTATTACTTTCAAAGCTACTCTTTCCGTTCAGTCACAACAACGATGTTGCAACTATTTACAAGAGCTCAATTGTAGTCAAGTAAGTAATATATTCATGCCTGGAAAATAATGGATCACAATAATATTAAAGTTCAATATACCATACGCAAAGAATCATAAGCTCTCAGATACTTCCGCATATAATTTCTAAACAAACAAGATATCATCTACCGTCAGTCGTTTTAGAAAATAAAATTATGAATGTATCACCGTCGCATAGGTTTAATAACCATGTAACTTAAATTTCTACATTCCACTTTCATTCACCTACAACTGATCTCCGTGTCTACAACGCTAATCTCATATTTACTGAAAGAATAAAATTCACAAACATACTTGTGCATATCAACATACATTCAACTTAATCTGTGTGGTGTCTAATCACCTCATTCACTTATCCTCATATCCCCAGTCCGACGTATTGATAAGATTCTTAGTAGGTACATAAATGCTTTCAAATCGAAAAATTGAAACTTGGTAAATTTCTTATCATTCGAAAATCGAACGCGTATTATAGAATATTCTCTTTCAAGATATCAAGTCTCTTCAACTTATAAATCTATCAGTTTCAGTGTATTCCCAAAGCGAATCAATACGTGTGAATGTGTGGTGTCCTTTTTGTGGAAAAAAAAAAGTTGGAAAAAATTTTGAAAATAAAACACAATTTATCAAAAACACCGGATTATGTGTGTATAACTGATTACTAATAACCCTGCGACGCCGGCTTCTCCTAGACTTAAAAGTAAGCCGATATCTCATGTCAAAAAACAGTTAAGCTTTCCAACAATGCACTTCCCCTCAGGTGATAACTGATAAGATTCATAGATGTTTTATATGCAGTACGGTAGCCTCAGCCGTTTTCACATTATGACTAAGGTAAACACATAGAATTAAGCGCACTTTTCCGCGAACAGCCGGATAGTAAGCAGCTTATCCTAAATGAACATGCGACGGTTGATAATGTATAATTTGTTGTTTAATTATTTTAGATTAATTAAACGTGACTATATTAAACTTGACTTGAATGTAGTTATCGCGTTCAAAAAATTTCGACTCGCATTAAATTTCAACATAAAAAATATAGTGCAGATGAATAGAATATTTTATATGCTTTTCATTGATTGAGATGTACATACATATGTATGGTATATGTTCCGAAATTATTCTTAATTGTGCTAACATGTAAGTCAATATTTTCATGGAATTGCGCTTCATCGAATTTCATGCATTTAAAAGTAAAGATATTCGAGAATTTTTAAAATGACACATATAGTTATTTAATGTATGATGATGTATGCAGCAAATAATAGATAGGTTTCGGTATAAACCTTAGAATGTATTAAAACTTTTTTTTAAAAAAAATGTTTGAACATTTTATTCTTGGGCCGAAATTTAATTTCAAAAATTCGGTCACGAAAATCTAAAAATCCTACTTCTAAACACTAACTAAAACAGGTCCCTGCCATAGAATTGCAATAAATTTTCTCTGTTTCTGCTTCGGCCACGAGCAAGCTTTTGATAAAATTGTGCAAACAAAAAAAAACTTTGGTTGGCGAATGTTAATTTTTTCGTGCGAAACTGTTGAACTAACAGATTATCACGTAAATTCCTTTACGCGTGTCGAACACGAAATCTATTTTATTTTGCAAATCAAACTATTTTATATATAGTTTTTTACGCATATATTTCAAGTACAATTGATAAACGCTACCCTCTGAAATTGAAAGCCACATAATTTTTGCGAAAATCGTGCATTCGAAATCAATATCCGTTTGATTTGCACTGTTCTGCTAACTACTTTTCAAAAACTACTCAAAATTATGAATGAATAGTAAATTGGAGCATGTTTCTTGTAGATACATTTGTTGAATAGGCTTGCTTGATATCGGTTGTCAGTAAATTTTACGATAACATTTCACGGAGATATCAAAGATTCTTCCTGAAAGTGAATTTGTTTGTTGAATGTCGGTAAACAGCATGTCTTTACTAAGCTAATATAAACAATTCACCTTCAAGTAATCACGAAATGGCAGGCTGATAATTTTTCAAGCTAGGCCGTAGATATTACTTTTGGGCAGTTTGAAAATTTCAATAGCTGTCTGAGATTGTGGTGAATGCAATCAAAAAAATAAACCCTTATCGGATCTTTGGGCTTCATTCGCAATCAATGCTTTCGAGTGTAGAGTGATAAGATCCATGATTTGACTCAAATAATTACTGACAGCTTGGTTAACTCAAACCTCGGTATGTGGTCATGGCTGGAGTTGAAACGTGCACCACACACGCCAGCTGCTGGTGCTCTATCCACTGGACTTTTCAAGCTTTTGAGTCGAACTTTAAGGCTTTTTTGAAAAAGATAATTAAAAATTCATTAAAACCAAGCAGGTTTCATTAGCTGAAAAGTTGAATAAAACACCGGGAGCTGCATGTGAGCGAAAATTGCAAGCAACACAAAAGACTCAATAAATCAATTATATTCTTAAAGTGAAGAAAGTGGAAATATTTTCCTATCGGTCCAAAAATAGGCGAAAGTTTTTTGTCTGAATGTTAAAAAAAAACCCACAATATTTTCATTAATAGTGACTTTAACTATCCGCATCTTATTCGAGAATTCTAATCATATAAATCCTTGCTGGCTACATTAAGTGCATCAAAATTGTACTTTTCAGGTATTTGCATTTTTTGTACTTTTTATGGATATCCTATTCTCGAATACGCTTGCATTAGCTGGAATCCTGCTTTTGAAGCCCACAGTGACAGACTCGAGTCAATACAAAAGCAATTTTTACTTTTCGCCTTGCGAGAGCTATACAACCCTTATGACTTTAATAGCCTACCCGCTTATGAGTTTCGACTGGGTCATTTAAACCTATCGACACTAGCCTCCAGAAGAATGGTGATATCGGCCTGCTTCACATTCGACGTCATTAGAGGCGCTATTAATGTAGAATTCCTGTATAATAAAATTTTGATAAATACCAGGTCCAACACCAGGTCCAATCGTTTCCTAAAAGAATATTCTTATTCGACCACATATGGAGCTAATGAACCAGTAAATAGATGCTGCAGAGTATTCAACAGAATAAGCAATTTATATTCCCCTACGATTTCCAAATCATCCTTCAAGTCCTCTCTTTTCCATGCCATCCGTACCCTTAACCTTAAGCTATAGCTTTTATGTCAATGTTTATTTATTGATTGCTATTTATTAATTTATTTGTTACTCTTTTTTTAATTTGTTTGTTTTTTACTTATTTAACTTGTTTGTTTTTACTTTTTCCTTTACTTTACTTTACTTTTCCATTTTTTTATTTTAATTTGATGTCCTTTTTTTTACTATGAGATTTTGTTACTTGTTTTGGTGTATGAATAAATAATAATTATTTCATTGTTTTCTTCTAACTGCTTGGTTTTTAACTGATGATTCAATCCAAAAATTGACAAAATGCATAGAAATCACGTAATAATTATCTTATATGTTTGTACTATAATAGATAATTTTTCAAGTTGTTCGGCTTCTATGTTCTATACTTTCATTCAAATGAATTCATATTCTTTTATCAGCACTTAAGCACTTGAAAAAAGCACATAAATAAAAAAGGTATCAGGCGTTCTTGAAATTTGCAATGCGTTTGTTTAATCATTTCATCTATTTATTCTTAGGTTACGGTAGACCATTCATGAATTATTAAATAAATGGACGAAATAAGTACAAATTTCCCAGTTTTTCTTTTCTTCTGTACGTCATTATTTGATCGCCACTGTCTGCATTTTTTTTCAAATTCTAAAGCTATTTTGGAATCGTCCTTTATTTCCAAACGACGCCACAGTTATATTCATCGAAATTTAATACACATTTATAAAACTTTTCTCTCCAAGCAAAAAAAAAAAAAACAACGAATAAACAAAATTACATATACTCACCCTTGACATTAAACGATCTGCACCGGTACCTTCGTCGTCCTTAAATATAATATCCTTATTGTAATTTGGCACCAAATCTTTAAATTTCGCATGATTACGTTCGATTTTGCCTTCACGCGCGCCCGATGCACCAGACATATTTTCCGACATATTAGGAACGTGCTGTTTGAATACTAACGGTGTTAATTTTCGATTTTTACGCGGTCCACCAATACCTCGACCCGGTCCACAAGAATGCACCATACCGATTAATGTGAACAATAGCAAAACACTGAAAATATTTTCGAGCAACATATTTCGATGTGTTTTCGATTTTGATATCGATTTTCTTAAAATTTGTTTCGTGCTCGAATTCATATTTATAATAGAAATTTTTCGTTTTATTCGTAAATACTGATCAAATTGCAACTTGAACCTGCTATGCCACTGAATCTAATAAGTGAAATATTCTCTAGCACTGTTTTGTCTCACTTTGTGAATGCTGCTACCGCGACAACATTCCTCAATTATCTTAAAGTCCAGATGATATTTTAAAATCCACACACACAATTTTTTTTTTTTTTAAATTACCACACGATTGCGAAAGAACAAACTGCAGAATTATTGCAACATTTCAAGAAAACCATCAATGTTTCACCTGCACCATTAAAATTCTTCATAAAATCGAAATACTCAATCGATCACCATTCAACGTTTAACAAAACATAAAGTCTGCTCAGCATATGTTTCCCAAACACCAAACATACACTGCACTTTGCGTTTTATCTACACTGTCGATAGAATGTTATTGCATAAAATACCGTAATGATCATTAATAAAACGTCGCGAGCTCTTAATAGCAATAATGCACACGGAAAATAACTCTCGGGAATTCACCTTTTCATAAACACAAAACCTCACAGCGCAACACTTTTACCTTGCAACTGTAATCAAACTTTTCAAGATTTACTCAAAATAATTTATTCGTGAAAAAAATCTATTGTAGATACTTTAGTAGATTTTCATATCCAGTAACGGGCGCAAGACGCGATTGTCGCACTTCCAAGTCGAATTGCACATAAAGTAGTGATATGTGGACGCAATTTATATACATCCGGCTGGTGGTGGCACTACGTTATCACTTACCGACTAACAACTTATCGCGAAAAATTTCTATATACATCATAAATAATGAATTAACAATATTGTTGGAACAATAAATTATAATATTTGATGTCGATGCTGCCGATTAATAATTGCGGCGATATACGCGTTGACCAACTGAGAGCAAGAACTGTAGAAAACAACACTCTTGTACCCTCAATCCAGATTTGAAAATAATACTGGGCTCAATCAGTGAACAACCCGAAGCCTTTGAGGGAACCCTGCGGTACGCCACCTATGTTTCGAAGATGACGCTTTCACGGCTTGATTCATTCATAGCGCACTTTATTGGCGGTGAGATTATTCTTGATCGGCGCTCGGAAAAGTCACGATTAGTAAGACCGACAAAAAAGTCACGATTAGTAAGAACCGACAGTAGCTGTGACGTCACTCACAATAGTATTCCTCATAACTATTCCTACTGAGCGATACTAATGTATCTAATACTGTGCGAACTAGATGGAGCAGCGACTGGTTCTGCTTAGAATGGCCCGTTCGGTTCTGCTGTGACCATTTCACAGTTATCCTTTTCGAGACCCGGTCTAATGTACAACTGATTGACAAAACTGTCACATGAAAAGGTAGATGCTGCTAAAAATTATCAACTAAAGTGCGAGTAGGCATACTGTGTACAGAGTATCTACAGCGTGTAGAGTATCTACAGCTCATATATACCGGTCGCATCGCACACACTCGCAAAGCCGCCTAGCCAGCGACGAACGACTCCGTTCACATGCAGCCGCCGCTATAGTTACCTATCAGGTAAGTATATAAGAAAAACGATCGTATATCGATTGCATCGAGCGATGGTCTTGTTCAAATAATCTGTGAACTTTGGGGAAATGATGCGTTGGAATGCTATCGATCATCCCCCATGTCAATAAAGACACTACTTAATGAACTTGCAAATGTTGATTAAACCTCCAAGAATGGGACAACTCGGCTATGATAATTCCAAGGGTACTGATATGTGAGCACACGAGGGAGGATAATATAGAGATGGTATAATCCTGCCAGAGAGAGAAAATTAACGAAACATGGAAGATATATTCCCCTAGAAAGTGTCGATAGTATTCAAACAGTGTGTAATGATATGGTCGAACCCGACCCTTATGAGATACATACTAAGCCGAGACATGTATCTTTGACGTATGATATAAGTTTGCTTGTAAATCATACTTTTTAGCTGTTGTAAAAAATTTTATCATTTTTGCTTTGATCAATTTAACTGTTTCGAACAACAATTGCAGCAAATAACTCTTTCAACTGATTCTATACTTTCTGAAAGCTGCAAGAGATCGTATCTTTGTGGAATGCAAAAGTAGTGATAATCTTATTTATTTTTGCTATTTTTGGTTTATCAATTTAGAGAATGTATAGTATTGATAATGTGCTATCTATATTCAATCGGGCAGATTATTTGGCGGATTTCGATCGTATTCAAACGACGAAAGTAAATAATATATTGCTGAGTATCGGTGTACTTGTAAAAAAATAAATGCTTCATTTCGATTGACTATTTGCTGGGAATATTCCTACAATATTATTCACTCATTAGATTGATTTAATCTGATTTATTTTTGCTAGCTTTCAATATCCAATATTTTCATATAAAGACCATTTTATTCCTCTAGAAGCGAGATATATATTTTAATTTCTTGATGGTTATTAATATTTCGATAGGGTTTTATTTATTTATCAAATCCATTTTAGGAGGCTGATGCCCAATCGCAAAACTAAAAATTATCAACCAGATAAAACTAAGAAAATTAAAAATACATGAAATTGAAAATATAGATATTTCAAACCTCCACGAATTAAAGTAATACTTATAAGATAATAATAAATAATAATAAAATAATCAGATATGATAAGAAACTGTTAGAGTTCAAACTTTGATTTTAGATTTAAGGTTAGAAAAGGGCAAAGCTGGAGGAGGAAAGGACCAAGTGTTTCCTAGGGATACGCACTAACGGCAAGTTAAAATACACCTCAGGCCGCGCGGAGGCCAGAGAAAACATTAACAAAGATCTATTTGATCGATAAGCGTTACGCAAGCACCGCTTATAGCCAAGAGTAACGTGAAAAGCAAACGATTGTCAAGGAACATTCGTCGGGAACCTAACGAAAGGATTTGAAATAAGAATGGATAATCAATATGCCCGCAATAAGGAATGTAGAGTTTAAATAACATTGAACGAGTAAAGCTACTTGACGACACTATCCTAGGATGCTACGAATGAGTTAAAAAGAAAGATGCAGAAATATTAAGATGCTTGTAAAATGAGCGGAACATCTAAGCATAAAGCCAGATGAACGAGAGACCTTGGCTGTTATATGCGCAATCTGCCGAACAAATTTGAATTTTGGACCAAAGAACACCCGACGTTTTTAAAAATACCGTAATAGAAGATCGGTACAGAGAGTAAGAATATATAAAGGGAGATATTCCATATGTATAAGTCATTCGATGACCTTTGGATAGTATCTGAGTAAGTGAGTTTTTAGAACACCAGTCGCACAAACTAGACTGATCATTTTGCAAGTGGAAGCAGTAGTCGATAGATTTAATTACTATAAACTTTTGAAGCAATCAGCGAACAAGAGGCAGGAAGAACGAGCAAAAGAGAATAATAATAAACCAGGAATCGAAGCTTGAAGATCTCCGGAAAGCGGACGGACAGAAAGTGGTAGAGACGCCGGAATGCAGAACAGTTAAAACTGAGGAATGGTCAGAAATATAAGATGGAAAATCAAGACAAAACAAGGCCATCCACCCTATAACCTCAAAGCTTTGTAAGAAGAATTCAGTAATCAACAACCGGTGTATACAAAATCCAATTGTTTCTGTTGGTCTAAAGCAGAGGCAATCAACTAAGTAAAGGAATAATATTATAAGAGTTAGATCTGTCTTACAGATGGGTGAAATATAAGCAAATTTCCAACTGGGTGGGAAATAGCTGGAGGAAAACCTGAGATTAAATGTAATAGACAGTTGAACAGGCAACGACGATAAAAGATACTTGGCCAACAGGTTTGTGATAACATGAGAACCACAACCGGCATCGATTTCAAGATACTCAAATAAGGACTCAATTTCTAGAGGACTGGTATGAATGAAAGAAAGGCAAGATGAAACAAAATGAGAAACTTAACAAGATAAGATCAGATTCCGTTGGGAAAAGAGTGAAGAAAAGTATTTCGCAAGAAGGTGACAATTTTCTCATAGATTACAAGCAGTGGTATTACCAAAGAATATGATATTGGGGGAAACGAGGGAATTATTCAGGGAATGGACTTAAAATTATTAGATTTGACTAGAGTAGATAGAGGCCTTGACGAATTCTAAGTAATCGTGAACAGTCTGATTGACGGCATTTTGGCTAGTCGCACGAAGCTTAGAAAAGTCAAGAAAGTCATCCTAAGTGCCTGTGATTCGAGATCTAGCGAAAGCTTTACGTTCGGCATTGAGGATGAAACGAAAGAGCGTCATTGGGTTTGCGAGGACAGCTTGAAGGAGTATAGTGGAGGATTAGGTTGGAGATGAAGTTGTCAAGGTTAAGGATAAGTTCATTAACAGAAAAGCCGCGGCAGAAGGAGAATCAATTATTTGAGATAATCGTCATGCTAGCAAAGTTTACTTTATGCTAGTTAATGTGTATGGCTTGAAAACGTCTCTAGTGATCTGAAGATCAACAATAATTGTAACTCAAAGAGCAGGATAATCCAATTAATCTTAGACGTATGTGTATTGTGTATATTGTGGGAGGGAATATTAGATCGGATAAAGTCTAGTATTTTATTGTTTATATGGGGAACAGAGTTGAATTGAGAGAAAAAAAACACTATGAAAAAATGGATTATCTAATCAAGGAAATGTTATTGTATTATAAAGAAGAAAACTTATGATTCCATAGTAGGCACGGTGAGTTGAAATTATCACATATTCAAAAATGAGGCAAAGTGAAAGCTATTGTTGAGGTAACTGGATAGCTAATTGCAGATTTTTTTCTATAAACCGCAACTAAAAAATTAAAAGCAGCAAATGTTGAGAAAATAATGAAAACTTTGGAGGCATTAAGGATAACTGGAACAGCAATACATTCAATAGGAAGGGAGAAGCCCCTACTGAGTGTTTCTTACAAGAACATGTGAGAACAACTAACACATTACCGCCTTCGTTGTTTCTTAAGGGGTTATTCTACTGTTAAACGGGTAAAAAGCAGTATCATTTTAAAAGTGTTGTAAAAAAAAAACTATTAAAGATATCAATTTGAAATTTTGCATGCATCTTTATTAACAAAAGGAGTATAAAATCGCATAGTTGAATTTTTCAAAAAAACAAAATGGCGGCTTCTGTATGCAATTGATGGAGCGCGCGCTGACAGCCAGAGTCGATTGCGCGGCACATTGCCCAGGTCGTCCAGGTGATCTGCAATCAATTTAACGATAATATTCTATTAGTTTAGGTACAAACACACAAAGTGAACCTAAATTGAGCCATAAAAATTGAAATCTGGTTATTTGGGAGCACTTTTTTCATCGAAATATACGTCCAAAATCGAGTTTGCTATTTTCCAACACTTGTCAAATCGCGAAAATTTAATATTTATGGCTCAATTGACAACAAAGAGAAGTAAAACTTCTAGAGCTGCATAAAACGATTGGCAACACTTTGAAAACTAATTTATAGATGATATTTAGTGTACAACAGCGCTTTGCTAAAGCATATTTGAAGAAAGTTCTAGCATATGCAGCTCAAAGTAGCGTAATTGTGTAGAGATTATCAATACAGGCCCTTGTGGTTCGGTGACTGCATGGGAAGCCACATGGGAAAAAAAACTTAGCAAAGCTAACACTCGCAGGAGTTTCAGAATTTTAAAAAGTAAAACATATGCTACTTATTTGTATTTTAGGATGCATATCCTATGAAATTTTTATGGCATTGTCTCCTAGTATTCTCCAAGCATTTTCAAAATTATTTTTCCAATTTTTTCGTAAAAGTGATAAAGTACTATGTACCTGCAACATTTTGCTAGAGCTGCTTTTCTAGAACTACCACAACTGTTTCTCGTCGAGATCAAGACACTCTGTTAATTTACTGTGTGAATTTTGCTACAATCGGATGACTGCATCGGAAATTATAGGGTTAAAATCTTTTGCTTTGCCGATCGATTTTTCAAGATGGCTGTACTGTCACAGGGTTTGCATCTATTTTTAAAGTACTTATATCAAACCTGCTCTTATTTAAGACTAATACACCCTGTGAATTTCATAATGATCTGCTGATCCGATCATGAGATCTTGCAGAATCAAATTCCGTTGTAGATAACACATTAATTGAAATAATCGTTAGTGTCTTCTTATAAAAAGCAAAAACAAATCAGGAGGTTTGACGATTTGAAGGTTATTTGCTCACAAACTTGAAGTAGCTACAGAGTTGTCCTAGCTACAGAGTGTCCTGTTGATTTTGTAATAATTTTGTAAATCTGAAGAAAGTTGTCAAAATTCGAAATTTTAGACAATTTTTTGCCTACTTTTAGGCATATAGCGCCCGCACAGGGTTAAACATTTCCTAAGCATAATAATATCCAAGCTTTAAACATAAACGATTTGGATTTCCTGTACTTTTTTTCTGCAAACATTTTTTTACTGAAATATAGAGATACATTCATTAAGCTTGACCTTCAAAACTCCACTGTCACTTATGAGTTACAATAATTTTATTGTAAATAAAAAAAAACCATACAACTTGTATACACAAATATGTATCTATGTATAACATACACAAATATCTCTATATAAATCGATTCAATATATTTTTAAAAACTATTTGTCAGTACATCTACCATGATATAGGTATTACACTTAAAAGTGTCGTGGCCTATATTTGCTCTAAATTACCGGCTACGAATTAAATTTTAAAAACGGTATTATATAAACAATCAATAGTAAAATTATTTTTGCTCAAGGTGCATATTGGCTGCATCAAAGCAATCATTAAATCAATCAAAACTTTCCCGTAACATCATTTCTGTAAGATAAATTCGGTGTAGGCATCAATTCATTTTTGACAGATTACTTTGAAATCATGATTAATTCAAATAATTAAACATGCCGCATCTGACATTGTTGACTTAAAGACTGAGCGATTTATTTGCTCAGTTCATTGATATTTCTTTTATACCTATTCTTGATCAACCCACCAATCTAAATTAATTCAGTTTGAATTAGTTTAAATCATATTACATCAATACCATCAATTTGATTCTGCACTGTACAAGTCATTCACATATTGTTCTGATTGGCATGAATCATGTGTACTTCAATTCGCAAACTCTTTCGTTAAGTTTTTTTCTCCAAATCTTCGCTTCAGCCAACAGGTTCCGCCATAGCCATCGCACATATTTACCTACACATTTGAGCGAGTATCTTCATTCGATATACCTACAAACACTCAAAAAGATTTGAGCTCGAGTGGATCGGAGGGCGGAGTCAATGTCAAACCTGAAGATCTCTTCTGCCCTGAATGGTACCGTGGTAAATATATAAGCAGCAACACAATCCCGGCAAAAGAAGCAACTGAAGAGTTTATTTCATATGATTGCTGCGGCTGAAGAAGCGTGCAGACTCGATTCCGCCATACCTATGGAGCCTGGTTACGGTGCCTAAGCATACTGATTGTGGCCAAGACCTGATCTTTAGCTTGTACGTGCAGATGATAACGACGGCCAGGAATACAACGATGGGAACTGGAAACCATGTTACCGGCACCGAATCTACCAGCCAAAGAACTTTGGCGTAGATGAAGATGATGATGATCATCATCATCGGCGGTGCGATTTATTGTTTCTTTTCTACTTATTGGAGATGCTGTGTTCTTTTGTAGCTGTTGCGTCTACTGATTACGGCTCGACCGGTATTAAAACCATCGACTTCTTCTTCAGATTCTTGTATCTTCGACTTGGCTACAATCTGTGCTGTTCGTATTGATTCATCTTTTTGGCTTTTTTGTTTCGCCTTGTTCGGCTCAATGATGATCATCTTCTCGTTCACATTATATACTGAAGACACATGTACCTTTTTTTTTTGAAAAATATTACACACTCCCGAAAACTTGCTAGGAGCTTAGTATAGTTATGATGCTTCGGTTTTGTTTCGAACTGAAACAGAATTAACGTTGTTTTTTTACTGTTCTGTTTTTGGTGAAATAAAAATTCTTCATTCTTCTCGTTTCTTCGAAGGAGAAGATATCTGGAGATTACGAAAAAGACTGCATGTGAATGTGAAAAACAAGTCTCAGTCAACTCGAAGGAATTTTTATAAAACTGCTTGCCTGCAACGAGCAGAAATAGAGTTCAGGTCGGTTAACAAGATAGTATTGAATGAGCATTGTTTTTTCGATCAAAGACAAGATATCGCGATAGAAAAAGTTGCTTGTAATTTTAAAGGGATCGATATATTTGCGAGAGATATTATTTAAACGGACTTTTAATGCAGCGTCATTATGTACTTATGTTGGTTGAATCTGGTGAATTCCAACGAATGTATTTGACGGTAAGGGAAATTCAGTTTCTTCACACATCCAGTTACAACAATGTATCAAACAAGATTTTTATTTCACATTAAAAACCACTCATAAGACTACTGAAATGTGGTAATTCGGACACAAAAAAACAAGGTTTACATACTATGCTCATGGAATATTTATAAAAACCGTAACTTTTATAATGGCTGTAACTAATACGTAAATTAAGGTTTGGTTTTAATGTATTGTGACTATTAAGCATTTAGTGGTATGCGTCTGTTCAATTTAGTAGGTAAACAAATGGAAACAAAGCTAATTTCAGCCTTCCATACTTCTAAAATTTCCACTCCGGCAGATATAGCAGAGCTTCCGGCTTCTAAGTAGATCTCATCTTAAGACATGTTGAATTTTGCACCTCTTTTTCATAAGTCAACTAGCCATATCATCGGTGGTAACCATTATTTTCACTCGTCCAATTATGCATTTTCTTACTTCTTGCATTTTTGAAACTTCTTAAAATTCACCATGATTCATCTTAAGACGGCAAACATATTCAAAAAAACTAGATTTTTAGATTTTAATGGTTTTTACAGTTAGATGTTAATTTTTGTGCGAGGTAGATTTTAAGTGAATTATTGAATAATCACAGCTACATATAGGGTTATCTATTTCATGCTTGATAAAGTAAACTTGAAAAACAAAACACAAAATATTCGGAAAGTGATGTAATTTTTATTTTATTGTAAAAATTGGTCCTTATCATTAGGTTGAGAGATGGCTGCCGATCCCCAGAGACCTGGCGACCGGCACACATAGGCACAAGAGAAGCCCGTTGTGATAGTCCTTATCATTACATGTGAAATACAATATTGTTCAAATGTTCTATACGGGATTTCTTACAGGACTCAATCCTTTTGAGGTAATATTCAATGACTTTCCGGTACATTTTGGCCCGCAGGAAAAATCCAGAGGCGTTAAATCACAGCATTCACATCGGCCAATCGCGAAATTACACATTTTTTACACATTATTTGCACATGACGCATTTTAACGCGTTGTACGGCTGTTAAACGATCCATATTCTAAAACGAAAAAATGATCTTAAAATCAAAATATTAAAAACAATTATAAATACTCAAATAAAATTATATGGTTTACGATGACAAACCCTCAAAAATAACATCAAAACACACTTTCAACTTGCACTTAAGTAACTTTTTCTCAGAAATGGTTTGAAAAATGCTGATGAAAAGTAAGTAAATGGACTATCATTCGCCCGTTTCTTTTTAAGAAAAACTGATCAGTGGCATAATTGGGTTGAATCAAAATTTGAACAATAGGAACAAAAGTTAAATACTTCATTAACAGTTCAAAGAATTTTCAGCTATTTTTGAACGGTAAAACTACAGTTGGCTTTACAAAACCAATAAAAAAATAGATTGGAGCTGGAGCTGAAAAAATGGTACCTGAGCATAGATAGTTTTATATGGGTTTTTGGCTGACCAGCTGCCTCCTTAATTAATCGGAGCAGCTCTTGTTGTATACTGAGAAAAAGCATAGAGATCATAATTTATATTCTTCTGGTGCTGTGTACATGGTTGATTTCAGGATCGCGATAAAATGTAACGCCTGACACTATAATGCAAGGCGGAAAAAAATTATAATAGTAGGCGCTACGTATTGCAGCCATCAACGCTATGAACTATAACACTCAACGATATGTATTATGGCTTTCAATTGCATGTGCTTTAGTCCCCAACACCATGCTTTATAACCTTGATAATACGCAAATTAAAAACAAAATTGAGACAATTCCGGTATTTTAATAATAGTAGACTATGGAAATTCCTGTTCACATCTACAAATAGATTCTGTTCCAATACGGATTCAAACCCGTGGCTTTATTCTTCAAGAGGTAACGCTCTGCTCTTTTGGCTACACCAGCTTATTAGAACGATGTTGCTGTTAAACCTACTTCAAAGATATGTGCAGAGCCTATGTTCGCAGCAAATGTGGCTATGTTGCATATGAGCTGAGACTATTTCGCATGACAGAAAAGTCCACAATGTATAGGAATTCAGCTTAGAGCTATATTTTATAGCTCTACATACTATGTATATAGTGCTTACGACAATCAATGCTGCGTTTGTTATAGAGATTTTGATATTATAGCGCTGTGTTGTGTTATGTAGATTGTGTTATTATGGCACTGGGATCTATATTTCATAGCTTAGGGAAATATATAGATAGCATATATGTGACCATAGATGATACGCTATCTAATTTTTTTTTTCAATGTACGGCAAAGACACAGTTCTTCCCTGGCTAGAGATTCTTCAACAGTGAGTGATGAAATTCAAATGAAATTAGCTTGATTTTATATTCAAAATCAATGCGTTTCTTTTCTTACGAAACACAAAATTCCATTTTTTTATACACAAAGTCATGCTATTTTTTAATAGTGAAAGTGCAGTGCTTTGATGGTAAATTGACAGCAACGCACTGAAAACTTGCGCGTTTATTCAAACCCCTAAAAATGGAGCACCATTTTAAACACGAACAATCAATTTGTACTACTGTGTTCAAAAAGTAAGGTGAATTTTGTTATAAAATGAAAAAAATTTACTTATTCATCCAAATAAATTTCATTCCTTGCAAAGTAATCCTTCCTTCGATCCAATGCACGTAGGCCAACGTTTTTTCCATTCCTCGAAGCATGCCAAAAAGTAGTTTCACGATATAGCCTTCAAAGCGCGCAGCAATTCACGTTGAATCTCTTCAATAGATTCAATAGTCTTTTGACTTCGGGAAATAAGTGAAAATCAGACGGAGCTAAGTCAGGTGAATACGGCGGTTGCGGAACGAGATGAGTGGAATATTTGGCGAAAAACTCACGAATAATACATGCCGTGTGAGACGGCGCAATATCGTGATGCAGAAACCAGGGGTTGTTTTTCTATAAATCTGGCCTCTTCTTTCAAATAGCTGCACCCAAACGATGGATAACACTCAAATAATATTCCTTGTTGAGAGTTTGGCCCGGCAAAAGGAATTCATAATGCAAAACACCACAATAGTCGAAAAAAAACTGTCCGAATAACGTTAATTTTTGAGCGATTTTTACGCGATTGTTTTGGCCTTGCCTCGCCTTTCGCACGATATTCACTCAATTGGTCGGTTGTTTCGAGATCATAAGCAAAGATTCAAGTCTCATCTCTCTTAGTAATGCATTCGTAGACGTACTAATAGACAGAAATCACCTCTTCACAAAATCTAACGCAACGCTCTTTTTCGATGAAATTGAGTGTTTTTGGGACCAAAAGTGATTTGGCTCTTTTGAGATTTGAGTCTTTGTACCACTTACAAACATTGTTCTACGACAAAGTCGATTCACCAAAGCTCTTCTGAAATATTCTGAACGTTTCTGCAACCGAAGTTTGACTCCACAAGCAAAATTTAATGGCACTTCCTTGCTCAAAAAATTCAGACATTTTAAAAATCGGTGGCTTCCTTTTGGTTTGGTTTGGCAAGACGTCTTCTGACTGTTGTCATTAAAATATCGCTACTTTCCCTGAAAATTCGGCATTGAATTTCGTCAGCTGGTCTTCCTCTGCTCCGTTTTGACGTTAGTACAATTTGTCTAACTGTTCTTTGTGTTGGGAATATATTGGACAGAACTGTAGCTTTTCATGTGTTTTTTAGTGCTCCACAAATTATTTTTACGGAACAATCTAGGTGGCTGGCAATTTGTCGATATGACAAGCGTAACTCTCTTAAGTATGTACTCTTAAGTCTAACTGAAGATGTCCAACTCTTAACCTTTCTCTTAAAAACACAATGAATGCAACTGGCGTTTTTAAACTAATTATAACTGATTATACTGCAAGTGGTCACATCAGTCAAGTATGCACTGTGTGCTGGTGTCTGATGAGAATCAGTGCATACTTTCGAAAACACTTTGTCAAATAAACATTTTCAATGCAAATAAATTTTTTTTTCAATTTTAATCATCCCGCAAAAAACAATTCCAATTTGATTATAACTAATTTGCGTAGTAAAATACAGTCAGTGAAATACAGTGTTTCTAGTTACTTGCCTCCTCGAAGTCTTCAGTTTTCTAGTACTTAATTGCCCTGTCGTCCTTTTAGAAGTAACTTCGGCTAGTCCTTTACTTCCCAGAATCGCCATTGATTCCGTTGAAAAGCTAACTTGATGGGAATGAGTTATATCGAAGGATTCGTTGATAAATTTGGGTTTTCTTAGTATTAGAATTATTTCTAATTATACGAGGACTGTTCTATAAGTAATGAAAATGACAAAGAAAACGTTTGATTTTCAGCAAAATCTCTTTTTTTTTCAATATAGTCTCCTATCAACTTTCATGGTTTTCAACTCAATACACTTTGTCCAACAGTGTTCGAATTTTTTTACATTATTTTTTTTCCCAGAAAGCAATATTTTCTAATGCAGAAACAGGTAAAAGTCGGTGGTGAATACGGTGCACGTCGGAGCACCACACCATGCAAATCCCAAAAATCGGTTGCCATCACATTCGCAACTAAATGGACCGTTTTTCTCTTCTTACCCAATGTTTGGGATGTTGTTTCATCTATGGCGAGTAGTGGTGAATCGAAGTTTCGTCAATTTGACCAGAAATAACCCACAGGCTGCTGAGCTTTCTGTAACTCACAGGCCAGCAAAAAAGAAGCTGACTAGAGCAAAGTATACAAATAGCAGACTTTTTACGGTGAGGTCAACTCGGACCCATGGGGTGAGGGATAAAAATTGCTTGTCCAGAGATGGACAGCTGTAAGGGATCTAGCGCTTTCTGAGACGTTATATCCGTTGCGCCTACCAAATATGAATAGCTGCATCATCAACCACCGAGGGAATGTTGCTCTCTTTACAAAGAAGAAGCTGATCAACGCAGTGTTTGAAATGAGGAATTGGATGGCTCCAGTTCCTTATGGGGTGCCAGTTGTAGCACTTGAAGTTATAGTGGAGAATCAACCGCGACTATAACTGGAGTTATATAATTCCTGTTCATTAGCAGGGGTCTTTCTTTCGCGATGGAAAGTTGCTCGATTGGCGCTCATCGGTAAAGAAAAGGGAGACCTGGAGACTCCGACCGTTAGATCAGGAGGTGATCTATCTAGCAGACAGCATGGCTTCCCAAAAAGGCACCTCGGCAGTAGTTATGTCATTTGCAAGAACAAAGAAGGCATGCTATAACACCAGATCGGTTATTTTGTCGGTGACGCTAGATGTTTTAAATAGCTTTAATTCCGCGAATCTGCTATGTGCCATTGAATATAGCTTCCGTACCTCTGACTACTTATTGGTCGTAATACGGGACTATCTTACGTACCGATAACTGCTGTAGGATACCGACGTAGAAGTTTAGAAGAGGCTTTAATTATTTAACATCGCTTATTTTTTTAAATAAATTTTTATCCATAATATCTAAGTCCCAAGCAAATAAACCTTTTGATACATAAACTATATAATTTGCCTTAGAAACATAATAATTGTTGCAAATAAAAATAATGAAAATTTTTGTATCTTTGACTGAGTAAACAGTCAATGATAAAAAAATCATAAATCGCAATTAGAAACACTTTTAATATGTCCCGCTTTATATTTTTGAAGTTGGTTAAGACGGATTTTTTTAAAAGCAAGCTGGTAGTATTATTTGATGTTGACTAACTAAATATCGCCTGGTCCGCTTTTTTCCTCAATGAGCTAGTGATTGAGTGAACACGCGGCTTATCGGTAAATGAAACATTCTAAATTTCAAATTTAATATGCCGAGTCATTCTTTTGCTTCCTGGTAATAAGTTAACCAGTTTGACCGGTAATTCCCATCACGTTAAAAATAAGTTTCTTAATACCCTTAAATTATTTGTGTATGGCACAAGAAATAATCATTCTCCCATAAACCAGTTACCAAATGGTAGTTCTCATGACATCTTCGGATCACAACTCCTTCGTTCTTCACTGAAGGAATATGCAAATATAGCACACATCAAAAAGAGATTACAGTGTTAGCACTTTTGATTATAGTGGGTGCATGTTCCACTCGTCCGGACGCGATGTTGTTGAGTAATGCACTCGAATTGTGTTGAAGCCTGAAGTGCCTCTCATTTTTTCGAAACTTCAGATGAGGCTTACGCACGACAAGCAAGAGGTCTTCCCATCAACTTCAGACTTGTTAAATCATCAAGAGAATCCGTCAAAGTCTCAAAGAACACAGCCACCCATTGACTGATTTGAATGCCTAAACCGCTCTCGTCATTGATTTACCAACACCGTAAGCTACTACATTATACTACCGGGCAATGAAAACAGGCATAACAGGCCCATTGAAGATGCTTTCATCTCATTTCAATTCCAGTCATTCAGAGTTCTCTTTTCGGAAAAAAAATCAACATTAAATGGTAGGATTTGTTGCTATGACTTGGCATTTGAAATAACTTAGAAATAGGGCATAGCCTACAATGTAGCGTCTGCATGTGTGTGAGATCCGGTAATGAAAGGTGAACATAAGTAAGGAATATCAGAACGTAGTGTATTTCTTCAGTTTCTCGAGCCTATTCTCAAGTTGTTCGACATTGATGGAGAAGTGGCGCTTAGGCATGGCGCAAACAAGTTTGGAAAAAGGTTTTTCATGCATTTATTTCATGAATTTTACTTAATTATTGTAAAAATAAGAAACCCGGAGGAATTAGAAAAGTAAGTATATTTTACTACAAAAGTATGGAACCAAAACTTTACAGCTTGTTTCAATTATAAAGTGTTTATCATATAAAAATTCAATGGTAGAATATCTTGATACAAAAATGACAGAATGGCCTGTGCGAATAGCTCTTTGCTATCACCGACACCAAAAGTTGAGACCATGCTAAGACCAAGTCACTCTTTGAATTTCGTTTCAATCCAACGACTGCATTGCAAGCTATGGAGGTAGAAAGATTACCGTTAGCAAAAACACAAAAATAACGAAAATAAAACAGATTTTAGTTATGTCCATTCGAAAGCTATTACACCTTGAAAATTTAATGGTTGAATTTTTAGTGCAAAAATGACCAAAATCATCGTAGCTGGTAATTCTATTGTATCTTAATTTTGCAATAAAAACTCTATCAAATTGGCTTACATTGGGATCAAATTAAAGTATGAATTTCGTTTAAATCTGATGACAACATGGAAAGCAATTTAGGATAAAATGCCTTATTCGATTGACGATATTTCAAAATGACACCACAGGCACAGGGCTAGTCATATTTTTATATAACTTCTATCAGACCTGGTCCTACTTAAAGCCAATTTATCCTGTAAATTTCAGTTCAAATTTACTGACACTGCAAGAATTTCAATAAACCATGTTACGAAAATTTGCAAATGATTTGCAAATGACAAAGCTTTCGGTATGGTGGGTGCCGCGTTTGCCATGATTTGACATGTAAAGGCGCAATTCAAGAGAGTTTTGCGACGCAGTTTCAGCAACAGCTTTATGGGCTTCCCAGAGAGTCCAGCATGCAGAGCAAATGAAACACGGTCTCCAGGTCTCCCTTTTAGTTACCGATGTGCGCCAATTGTGCAGAGTTTATATCGCGATAGAAAAACCCCTACCATTGAATAGGAACTTTAAGTGCTACAACTTTAAGTGCTTCGACCGGCACTCCATAAGGATCCGGAGCCTTCCAATTTATCATCCCAAACACCACGTTGATCAGCTCCACCTTTATAAAGAAAGAAGAACATCCCCTTGGTGGACGATGATGCATTCATCCATTCTTGGCAGCCGAATCTGTGGGCAATCAATTTGTACCTTTCACCCCAGGGGTCCGAACTGATCTCCTCGTAGAAAGCCTGCCATTTTTATAGTTTACTGTTCTTAATGCCAGCTTTTTTTGCAGTCCTGTGGCTTTTTTCTGGCCCGCTCTGCCCTACGTTTGCGTGCAAAAACAAAGTGTTGCAGTTCAGCAATTTCTTCGCTCCACCGTTAAGATTTTTTCCTTCCAGAAAAGGGTTTCCGTCGGAGCTTTGAGGCATCGCATGCTCTGTGAATCCACAACGTGTTTTTAGTAGCAACAGCCTCAACACTTCATGGCTCACATGGGTTCTAGTGGGGGAACTGCTTTCTCCATTTAGTGACACCACCATCTCACTTCTGTTTAGTTTTGCTGCGCTCCAGCCAAGTGTTTTGCAGAAGGAGCGGTGTTGACTTGTAGCAGGTGATGTAGTTGCAGTCGCTACCTCCTTTATGTTTCAATCACGAAGGCTGCCAGCTTTTCCGTTGCCATGGTGGCATCAGGAATGCATTCGCCAACGACGAGGCTTCAGTATGTTTGCGTCGATTTCATGTTTGGCAGCAACAAATTCAACCTCTACACTATCTCCAAGCGTTTTTGGTGGGCATGTCCCACTTCAAGTCGCCCTCGAATATGACATCACCCGCAGTGTTATGGAGAATGTCCGCCAGTGAACTGAATTTATCTCCGGATTCCTGCATTGAGTCATTTGGAGGAAAGTAGCAGCTCATTATAGTTGTCTCTCCATATTTCACCCATACATGCACTCGCGTACCTTGTAACATCCGAAAGCGAAGTAGACAATTTCCTCCTTTTGTAAGGCTCACTGATCAGGACAATATAAGCCCATTTCTCGAAGACGAGCTGCGTGAGGAGGTTTTCAGCTGCTCTGAAATTCTGCCGATTTCCTTGGAGAACCCTTATTGTCTTCACTACGGTATCTTCTTGGCATCAAATGCGTCTTTAGAAATCTTGGAAGCAGTCGCGCCCATGATGAGCGGTGCAGAACATTTTGTCGCAAGAGTCCGGTCTGGGCGTTTGTAACTGCTCTTGATGTGGTCATACAGCGGTACCAACTCTGTTCACCTTCTCACTCTGGTGTATATTATACCTACCTTAATTCAACCGGTCGTAAGGATTTTCATCTCTACCGCAGCTATTTTCTGTTCCCTCTTATTAGCAGGAAATAAAGTGGTTTTCACTTCTGTTTCTTATTGATAGTTGTAAACCGATTCGTCAGATTGAAGTGGGAAAATGTAGACAACACCATTTAACAGCAAGTAAGACACCACCTTCCCGCGTCTGACCAATAGAAAGTAGTAGTAGTACTAGAGAGTAGTCCAACTAATATCAAGAATTTCTTCATTCTTATGTGAATCATATTGCTTATTGGACATTGACGTATCGGTGAAACATTTGCTAATCCAAATTCGATATCTGCTTGTGCATTTCAAATTCACCATGATAGCCTAGTAATTCAAGTTAAAATATTTATAAACCTTAATTGATCATGGTGCAATGGCTCACATGAATTCCTTCTTGGAAATACCTTTCCACTAACCACCAGGCTAGTATGTCTTGGGCCGTTGCAACTAAAATAACATATCGTATCTCAGTAAACAACAAAGCATCCGAAACAGTTTGCTGCAAGCGGTGCAGAGCTATGTTATTTGTCCAGAAAACGTAATCATCATGCGTAAAGCCAGCCAGCACAGTCAACAAGCGTACGCGGCAATCGATAATTGAATTTTCAACCAAACCCTTCTTCCGTGTCTCATTTTCATATTAGTCGCCAGCCGGCGATCATTCATATTTCCATTTTTATGACTTTTAACACGTTTTCCAGTTTGTACAAAAGACAAAATGTTTACTAACTTCTACCCGAAAATTCATCACTGATTAATTTCCACACTTCTTGTTCAAACTGATACTATCCAGCAAATAAAAGCTGTCTATCTTCACAATATACGAGTATACCACGATACACCGAAGGAGACGCTGTAGGTACCTATACCTATTATTTGATGTATATCATTGCAGGGCTGCTCCTCTGGACGAGTGCTGCATTCATACACTTATGGCTAGTTATTAATGACAAAAAATGAAAAAAAAATCGTATTTAGGTGTGTTTATAACGCCGACGGTGAAAATAAACAAAATCAAAGCGTCTCGCTGATGATGGGATTTTCGGATGACTTGACGCGCCTTATGGAGTCGCGGGGCAAAGGAATTTTGGAAAGGTGAAGTCGTCAAACAAGAACAATTTCCTTTTGATGTGATTGCGCCTTGTGAGAAAAGTTAACAAAACTGGATAACGAGTTAAGCCAACAGTAAATTGGATGTTATTGCATTCATTGTGATATTTACGATTTTTCAAGAGATTATTTGACAGTAACAGTGAAATGTTAATATGTAATTGTGGTTACTATCCCATAGTGATGTTTAAGACAGTTTTGTTTAACTAATTTCTTTACAGTAGAATTATCAGATATTATTGCCTATATTGCCAAGTTGTATTCAACGTTGCAGCTAGTGTTTCATCATACCGTTATACTATAAACTTTATATAAACGAACAAATAGCATGCTGCTTGCGATAAAATCCTCGAACGATTACTTTGCCAGTAGTTGTGAATACGAATAATGATGATGATGTAAGATTAGTGAACAATTAAAAGAATGAAATACAAAGTCTAAATCGAGAAACTTTTTAAATCTTAAACAATATGCAAAGTACAGAAATCCCACTGGAAGTTTTCTTGAATGCATTTGCAATCAAATAACTGTCAATAATTCTGTAAGACAGACTAGGCACACACGTCTCCTCAATGAACCCCAGCAACACACAGTTTATGGTGACAGAACCAATAAATAAATGTTGTAAAATATTGAACAAATTTTCCCACTACTATTTCCCGTCTCTCTAACGCCAGGTTCAAAAGCGCATTAGGAATTCAGCGCTGTAATTCCTAATGAAAACCTTATTTCCTTTCCTTGGAATTTCCGCCTCAAATTGAGAACCAGACAAAAGTCTGGGAAATGTTATTCTGTTCATTTATGTGATTTTATTTTAGTTTAGCTTGAGAAAAATGTAAAAATATAAATTGTTATTTTTTTTTATGTATACACCTTGTTTGGTTTGAAATAAATAAATAAAATTCGGGAAATTGTTGCATAAATAATTGAAAAAAAAACAAATTACAAAGATTAGCTTTGTAGACGAAATTGGCCCACGTTGGGCGCAGGATAGTTTATGCTTTCCAAGCAAAGCTCGCGTCTGTGAACGACGCTTTGGAGCAAAGATTTTTCAATTTTATCCAAACAGCTGCGACATTTTGTCAAAGTACTATGCAATTTAATCTCCATCACGCATTATACATGGTTCATGTGTATCCAAATATATAAAATTATATCGATTGAAATTGGTAACATCATCAAATTGTCAGGCTGTGAAAGTTCATTGGTTGGTAAAACCGCTACAAGTGGTGGTCGATCAAACCACTACAAAAATTTTCCTAGATTTCCTACTCTATTGTGTACTTATGAAGCATTCACTCAAACCATTTTGTCACCGAAAAATCTACCTCAGTGAGATTTCAGAGGCAGAATTTTGTTTTTTGGTATGCAACCTACCCTAATCAGCTCTTCATGACGCGGAACAAAACGCAGCTATTATTAATTTAAGGTTTCAGTCTATTTGGTCAGACTTATTCAAGTTCACTGGCATATCACACATGCACAAATATGATAGTGAATTAGATGATTCAATTATCCGTCATTTCGTTGATATCAATCCACAGAAAACTTAGTGAAAAAGTTGTCAAAACCTAACAGTGGCATACATTGCAACTCATAATATGGTAAACAAAAATCAGTGTGGATTTAGAAAAAGATGTTGAAAGTTCGCCACTGCAACATTTACACTACTTACACTATGTTTCTTCCCATTATTTTTTTTCATAATTTTTGAGAAGCTAAAAGTATTATCCCTTCGATGTGTCAGGTTAGGGTAAAGTTATTATTCCTGTATAGGAATAAACATTAGTCACGTAAACATAATAATGGGTAAAGAATATTTTTAAAAAAAATCAAAACTACATATATTGGAATGGTTTACTGTTAATAGTACTGACGTTTAGCTGAGGCACATGTGGCTAATCCAATGCCCTGATGGTCTGGAACTGCCATCTATGAGAAACGAATTTGATTCCGTGCTACGCTGGGTAGCTGCTTCTCTGATCTATCAGGAGAATCTGACTCTCATTTAGCTCCATTCGGCAGCTGTTAGGGGGTCCCATTTCCCGTTACGTGTCTCAACCTTCAGTTAAATTTTGATATGCCTGGGAAAAACACGATCCATTATCTTTTCGGGTCTTGTGACGATACTAACCCGTGAAACCGAGAGAAAAGAATAAAAATGAGTCGAAGCTCCTACGAAGCCAACTCAATTGGATAACGAGTTAAAAATTGCTCAAGGAGTATTAAAATGGTAGCCGTATTGTGGAAGAAGACACGGGTGAGTAGTACTCTATTTTGCTTGAACCGTGAGTGCTCAGCAGTGAACTATCTACTTTATTTCGAAGCCCTCGCAAATACCAATAAAAACTATTAGCAAAACAATACAAATCAGCTAACGGCGACAGATTCCGGCTGGATCGAGGGAAAAGCATGACTGATGAGGTACACCACCCGGAAAGAAGGAAAGGTTGGTGGCGAACGCAAAGCCTAACCACAGCTTTTGTGCACGTCTACCCCTATTCAAAGAACAAAATTGGTATATTTTTCCCTAGTACCAGAAATCCTGCCAAAATGTGAAAATGTGTCGAAATGGGTATGGAATATCGTGGAAATCACCGAAAAACTTGTGTTCCTCCGCATTGGTTCTATATTATTAATTTCCTACTTACGTGGCCGTAAGTGTTTGTGACATGAATATGTGCATGCGGTTTCGGATAATTCGAATTTTAGGAGATACAACACCCGTTGCTGAATTCATCCATACTCATATCGTCAGGTGAAAAATCGCTGTATCGTCATCGTTTTCCACTTCTCACGTGACAATCTGCCAAAAACTACACATCTAGATTGAATTAATAGCAAACAAAGTAAGGAGTCTTAACAACAACTCATGGTCTCTTCATCCCAAAGCTGCGAAGCTCTGAAGGACTCTCTCGATCGTCTATCCTCTTGTCTCCATAGTTCCGCTTCTAGATTTTCTCGCTTCGCAGCCAACTATCATGGATGATGAATGCAGTTCGATTCCTTATGGAAGTAATCAACCTAACCTAACCAGTTCTATTGGCGTGACACCGGCAGGTAACGTTCTAACGAAAATAAGACAGAGTTTATATTTTCAAACCATGATCCGAGCTTGATGATTTCTTTCGTTCTACGTTTCATGAGGCACGTCAACGTTATTACTGATTACGTACTGAAGTAGAAAAAGAACCCTTCTAGCCAACCGTAGCTACTTTGCTCAAATTGATTCATCTTTCCACTTCAATAATCTGAAGCCTTTCTGGTGTTTTAAAACTAACAAGTAATATTCTGAATCCATGGTCTTTGATGGCAAAAAATCCTTCTGTACCCTTGAAAATGATCTCCATCTCTTGAAAGTGTGTCTAACCATTAGTTTCCAAGCTAAACTATTAGAATAAATTGTGCACGATCAACTACGCCGTGCTTTGTATGGTAGGTTTTCTCAAGGATTGCTCCGTTTCTAGTAATTTAGTTGAATTTGTCGATACTATGTCCTCTGTTCTTGCCAATGGATGTTACGTCGATGTAAAATATACCGATTTTCGATTGCTTTCGACAAAGTCGATCATCACATTTTGCTTGATAAGCATACCTGGCTTATCACATCTGGTCTAATTATTTTCTAGTTTTTATCCTACATCTTCAATCATACCTGCAAAGTTGTGATGAATGGTTTTTATCCATCTTCTGGTCTCCCGCAAGGATCCATTCTTGAACCTGTATTATTTGCTTGTTCTTTAAATGACCTACTTTCTGTACTTTTATCTAAATACCTCCTTTATGCGGCCAATCTGAAACTGTTTCGTGAAATCTCGTCTGTCAGTGCTCGGTTTTTTTTCTGCAGTTAGATCTCACGACCTTAAATGCTTGGTGTAATGTCCTGTTCTATCAAACTAAACGTTTTGCCTTTTGATTATTCGCCGGCATGCAACAGTTTGCTTTATGTGGATTAGCTCAAAGGTCTTGATGTGGTGCTCAACGACAACCTAAAATTTGATCTGCATGTATTTTATGTTACCTCTAGGGCTTCAAAAGTTGCTGCTCACGCTTTTCCTTGAGTACTGCTCCCAAGTGTAGTTCTATTCGCTCTTTGTGGAACAATAGTTTACTCGTTATCTATTGCAGTTTTATGTCCCCTATTCTGCCCTACTAAGCGCAAAAGCGGTATCTCAATGAAAGCGAGTTTCGAGATAATTGAAGCTTTGTAAAAGTAGTAATATTGATATACTTCTAATTCCCTTAGTGATTTAAGGTAAAATTGAGATAGGCGACGACGAACTGGGTTCGTTTGGAACTGGTGGAAGATTCTCCTTACTTGACTTTTCTTGGTGAGCGGTCTCCCGCTCTTGGATACCTCGGGTACTTAGATTTCAAAAACTTTCTTAAGGTGTTTTGTATATGTTTCAAATAAGATACCATTGAAAGGCTTATTTCATTAGATGCGTATTATTGTAAGCTTTCTAGTTTTATAAAAATCAATTTTTCGATTTTTTTTTTTTAGATACCGCTTTTGCGCTTAGTAGGGCAGTATTGCCCCTATGAAAAGCGTCTTACTTTCCTGAATCTTCCTTCCCTGAGCATCAGTAGAATGTACCTTGTATGTTCTGTACCAAATTGATTAAGGACTTTTTACTAATGTTCGAAGAAGAATATAAGTATTCAAATCACTTTGGGCAAAAATTCATATTTCTTTATATATATATATATATATATATATATATATATATATATATATATATATATATATATATATATATATATATATATATATATATATATATATATATATATATATATATATATATATATATATATATATATATATATATATACGTATATATATATATGTATATTTATATATATATATATATATATATATATATATATATATATATATATATATATATATATATATATATATATATGTATATATATATATATATATATATATATATATATATATATATATATATATATATATATATATATATATATATATATATATATATATGGTATGTTTTTTTTTCAAATTTCAGTGAAAAAATCTCAGGAACGCGCCATTCGATGAAACTGAAATTATCAGGATATGTTGGTGTATATGCATAATAGTGCCAGGTCTCATAAAAAGATAATAATCTTTAACCCTTTGGCGCCGGCGGCCATTTTAGTGATTTTTTAAATATACCTACTTTGCTGTCAACAAAAAGTTTTTGCAAAAATAAAGTTTATGGAACAAATTTCGAAGGTGTTCTTAATGCGATTATGATATTTTTGAAATTTCTAGCTCTATATGTGCGCTAGGCGCCTAAAATAAAATCGGGAAAATTTGAAAATTTTTGAATTGCGATAACTTTTGACCAGATTATCAGATCATTATGAAACTTACAGGACATATGGTTATTTTTAAGTTGTAGATTCGCGTAGTTTTTTATAAACGTGCTGGTAGCCCTGCAGCTACGGTAGGCATTGAAAGTGAAAACCTTGAAGCCATCGACTCTCCTCAAACATTTTCGTCTTTTACAGTGAAAACCAACTCATAAAAAAATCTTATGTTTTTTCCATACAACCAAAGCAAAACTTTTCAAATTTCATATCGGACAAGAACGGTAACCCTCCTCCAACTTAAGCATCAAAAACTTCTGTTCATGAGAACTCACGACGCAATTATCAGATTCAAATGAAATTCTCAGAATGTATTGGTATTAAGTAGGACCAGGTCTGATAGAAGCGATTTGTAAATGCGGGCGATTCTGTGCCAGTGGTGCCATCTTGAAAAATATAAAGAAAAAAAACTGCTTTTTAACCTATGAATCTGATTCAGTTACCTGATTTACTTTAAGCCGTGTTTGGTAAAAATTTGGTTGAAAAATTCGGTGTTTGCTGCCAGCTATGGTAATTTTGGTGTCTTGGGTTTTGAAAATTCGCTCAGGAAAATAAAGCTTTTTGCCGTATAGCAATAATTTGATATGATAAATGGATATATGGAAATCTGGTTAAAAAAATATTATAGGGTTGCCATCTACTGTTGGTTTTGTATTTATTTGCAATAACTTTATTAAGCAATTTTATCGTAAAATTTTCAACCAGTTATGATCTTGTAGTGACAATAAACAATAAATATTAAGTTTTCGAAAATTTGAAAACTTTTGCGACTGGTAGCCCTAAATTTCATTGTACCCCTATAACTTCCAATGCAGTCATCTGATCGAAACGAAATTCACAGGGTAGGTTGATTTTAGTGTGAGGCAGGTGTAATATATTTTTGGCTTTGATGCTAGCAAAGGGTTGCCAGCACGAATTGTTTTTGCTATTTTTGTATCAATAAATGCTTACATACAGTATTCATATCGCGAAAATTTACAATGTATAGGCTACCAATGTTTAAATTATATCATATAATAAGTTACCAATGTTTAAATTTTCTGAGTTCTAGAAATTTTACGGTCTCTAACGGTTTTAATTTTTTGATCCCAAATATCTTTCTATCCCTGTAATTTTTGACGAAATCATCGGATTAAATCGAGATTGATAAAGTAATTTGATTTTCACTTGAGGCAATTGTGGAAGACTTTTATTTGCAGTGCTCGTAAAGTGTTGCAAGCACTGAGCATTTTGTTTGTTTATACTATGTTATGCTGCTTTCAAAGTTTTGTAGTATTTGGCTCCCGTAAATCTAGAAATTCATGCAAGTGGCAGCCCTGAAATCCTTTTCACGCTATGAGTTTAAATGCATTGTTAAGATCAAAGTGGTTTTGTCCTCGAAACAGGTTGGAGCACTTAGTAGAATATGCAGTCAAAATCTGCACGATTCTTTTATTGTGCATAGAACATTACCTAGTCTAGCCATAAATATTGTTACAAGGTTTGGCAACCCTACAGAAAGGAACCGTTATATTGCATTTCTTAAAAATTGAGCTAATCGCTATAGTACGCTTGTGCTTGATGCATTTGTCATCATTTGAGTTTAATTTTTAGTGTAGTGAACATGGATTGGGGCGACAAAGAAAATAGAATTGCTGTGATTGCACTTCATAAAGTAGGAATGCAACCAAGTAGTATTTTTAAGACTCTGCATACCCTTGGTATAAGCCGAATGTTTGTATATCGGGCTATTGAAAGATTTAATGATACGTCTGGAGTAAGTAACCGTGAAAGAAGTGGCCGTCCGCGAACTACTCGAACACCTCAAGCGGTTAAAGCCGTGAGCGAGAGAATTCGCCGTAATCCTCTTCGGAAACAACAAATTTTATCGCGTGAGATGAAAATACCCCAAAGAAAAATTTCACGTATCATCAAAAGTGACTTGGGGTTGGGTTCTTATCGTAGATCTACCAGGCATTTACTAACAGATTCGTTAAAAAAAAAATAGAGTGGAAAAATCAAAACGATTACTTTGCCGGTACGCAAACCAAGAACACCGTAAAATTTTGTTTACGGACGAAACAATTTTTACTGTCGAAGAAACATTTAATAAAAAAACGATAGGGCTTATGCTCGCAGTGCCAGAGAAGCTTCTCAAGTTGCCCAAAAGGTTCAAAGAGGTCATCATCCAGCCTCAGTAATGGTTTGGTGGGGTGTTAGCTACAACGGGGTGACAAAGTTGAATTTTTGTGAGAAGGGCGTCAAAACGTCTGCCAAAATTTATCAAGAAAGTGTCCTTGAAAGTGTAGTGAAAGCTCTCAATACGTCATTATTCAAAAATCAGCCTTGGAGTTTCCAGCAAGATTCTGCACCAGGTCATAAGGCGAAGTGAACCCAAAAATGGCTTGAAGAAAATGTTCCAGATTTTATTAAAGCGGAAGATTGGCCTTCCTCTAGCCCAGACCTGAATCCGCTGGATTACGAATTATGGTCTGTCTTAGAGCAATTGACGTGCTCTAAAAGACATTCTAATATCGAATCCTTAAAGAAGTCTCTAGCACATGCAGTCGCCAACTTTCCGATTAAAGTCGTGCGTGCTTCCATAGATAAGTGGCCAGCTCGATTAAAGGCTTGTGTAAAGGCTTGTGTAATCACTTCGAATAACGTGTTGCAATTTCCGTTGTTGACAATGCATTTAATAAATAAACAATGATTTCTTAACATATAACACCTCTTTTATTGAACAGTGCTTCAAAAAGTTTGTAACAGTATTTATGGCTAGACTAGGTAGTATTTCTAGCGGTTCAAGTGCGCTAGAGCTTTTTTTTTCTTCCAGCATATGTTTATCTCTGTTTTTGGCTGATGAAGAAAAATCAATAGACAACGAGTTGTTTTCAATGGCCTTTTCGCTCATATGGAGCCATTTTTTCACTCCTCCTTTTGCTTTTTACTTTAGTCTTTTACTCGTTTTATTCCTTTTAAAAACATATAGCGGATATATTACGTATAAGTCAAATTCATTCCCAATTAGACACTAATAATCGCAATTTAACTCTTCCATATTTTCATAATTTTTACTTTTTCCTCTTTTAAAAAACATGTAGCGGATATATTACATATAAGTCAAATTCATTTCGAATTAGACACTAATAATCGCAATTTAACTTTTTTCCCTTTTTCATATTTCCCAATTTCGTAAGTAGGCTTTTTATCTGTAAAATTTGTCTAGTGTAAATAAATAAATGACAGTAAACTAAGTTAATTTTCGATTTGTGCTATAGACCGCTTTGACACCTTCAGAGTTATAATTAATTTACAAGATAGTAATTCTTTTAACGAAATTTAAATGAATCTTTTCAATGTGTTGTAATCCATCTAAATTTACTCGTTGCTTCTGTAATTATTGAAATTGAATTGAACTTATTTTTATTTTATAATAGTTTCAGACATATTTGCCCGCTTTTTCGTTCGCATTGGTGTATTATTATCATTATTGAAATGAATATTATGCACTTAATTAGTTGGCTCCTCATCCTAAAACAAAAGTCTGTCTAATAACGGGGGTAATGTAATATGTGAATTATTACCAACACATATTAAAAATTGGCATTGAATAAAATATTATTGATACGCTATTTACAATATAAAGTGATTGCTTTACGTGAAGAACCTTGAAGGTACCATAATGTCATTCGTCAGAGCGAACATCAGTTTTATTGTGTCTCAAACAAAAATATTGAAAAAAAGAGATTCCAAATCTCTGCATTGTCGTACTTTATTCACACTTTCATTTTTACGCAAAAATTACTTTACAATTTCACCTGAGGGTTCAATTTCAAAGATAAAAGTCTAACCAGCTCAATAGTAAGGACAAGCAATACGTGAGAAACAAATGCTTCATCATTTGTGAATTATTTTGAGTAGTTTTTCTAAAAATTCTGCATTTCTTTGATCATCATATTTTCACTGAAAATTAAAAGGAATGAATTACTCGATTATGCTCATGATGGTGACTTACAAGGTTGGTTTAAGGCTATTTTGATAACGCAAGTTTATGGCAGCTCAATAATTTTACTTTTAGAGTAAGTATCTTCTATTTAGCAAGCTTACAGCACAAGTGTGCAAAATTAGCCCAACGGAAATTAGTATCTGATAGATTAAATCTTATCATATTTTACCTTCCCACAACTCAATACTCTGAACAATATGAGTCAATCAAAGCACCAATCGACCGCTTAGAGTTATCACAAGCATCAATTTTTAATTAACACGTTAAATCAGTCGAATTACATAGTGTAATTTGTCCTATTACCTCGCAATCTAATCTAAACTAAACTATTAAATTTAATATCGTATCAGCTCTATTGGGAGTCTAGTTATGTCTAATCGAAAATATATAGGCAATATATTTCTGTGAATGATACCTTTTTATCAGACCTTGTAGCTTTATACTCTAAGCAACTATAATAAAATTTTCACATCTATCATTGTGAAATTTCATTCAAGCTTTCAAATATTACTAAATTTAAAGCTTATCAGTCAAGGAAACTATCTCGAGCATGGGAATGAGTTGCGAAATTTCGAACTAGACTTTGGTCTACTTTGCCGCTCAATTTAGCACCTATCATTTAAGAACTATTAGATTTCGACAAGTCATGATTACACATGAATTAGTTGGCGAAATTTGACAAGATAGACTTATGATTAGTAATATGATAGTTATTCTACCGGCACTTTCATTGTTTTGTCAATTGTGATGGATTATAGAGTAATCTGAGCTAATAAACATAAGAAATTCGGAAAAAAATACTCGAGCTATTAGAGAGTAAGAAGCTCAGGCAATATTCGCGTGCTTTGGCACAGTATTGACGCAGATGAATCATGAATTACTTGCACGTAGTAATAATCAGTGATAGGAAGAATTATGTACCGATAAAGGATGACTGGCTTAAAGCCTAGGGCATATTGGCCACAGACATATCAAGATCAATTAATACCGCACGCGGAAAGCGCCAGGAAATGATATTGTGCAAATCATTGCCTTGCTGATTTATTAGTATTTTCATTTAATGATGGTGAATCAGATCGAAACTTTCACAATTCATAATTTTCTGACTATCATCACACTAAAACTGCGTGTTAATTACCTATTGAAGGCTTATGCAACCGATGCGATGTTGGTTTATCAAGTTGCAAAATTCCAGATAAGACAGTGGCGTTGACTCCCCGTTTTAATATCATTCACATGAGTTTTATTAGAATATTTAATTTAGTAATTTAAGTAGTTTTTATAGTTCTCATTCATGGTAAGATCCTTATTGCACCAGTGTGGATTTTATTGGTGGTCAAGTTTTATATGCATACATAAAAAAAATATTCACAAAGCAAACACATTTTTGAATAACTTAGATCTTTTTTAATTCGTAGTAAATGACAAAACAACGCCTAATCTTTCATTTGGTAAGAAAATACTCATACAATACTCAATACTCAGAAAATAAATAAAAAGGAGAGTAAAATATGTTACCATCGTAGAAGATTCCATGGCCAGCGAGTTGTTGAGCTTGCTTACTGCATCTTCTAAGTTTGCAGATTCCAGAAAAGCGAGTACAACGTTAACTGCTGGGCAACACTGACTGTTGCAGATGAGGAAGGAGTCCTCTTTGCTCTGGAATCTGTAAATCTGCTGAAGCTATAAGTCAAAGGCAACGAAAGAAGCTGCCAAATTAGGGCAACTGCTGGTAAAAGTGGAGAAAATAATAAATTCAGCGAAAGCTGCAAGTGGTTCCCAATCAACAGAATGAATGACAGAATGCCAACACACCAGCAGCAAAAGGAAAAAGTTTGGCTTTGTGAGTCCAACGCAGGCACAGATAACTGGACGCAAAGCCACGCAAACCGGACATTGACAACCAGGCAGTAGATAGAAGACGGTTCTATTTAAAACATCTTTACTTCCCGATGTAAATTTGGAAATCAAAGATTGAGCTACAAGGCAAAGAGGAACCAGCTACACTGGACAGCTTCATGGTAGCCCAATGTGTTCAACAACAATTCTGAAATTACCTGTTCGCGAAAGTGTTAGGTTTATTTAGATCTACTTGAGGCATGCCAAGCTCCAGTAAAGCTGGCTAAACTGGAATTATTGTCTTACAATGAACTAGTACAGAAGCCTTGATTAAGGAAGAAAGATCTATGGGCTCGGCTCAATCAAGGGATAAAGCTCATTCATGATAAAAGGTTAGCAAAACCGAGGAATTGCGTTCTAGCTTCTAATTTCCTTGATATCACAATGGTGAGACAAGTACCAAGCTACGCCGGCATCACGTAGTTCTGGCGAAATAGCACCTTGAAGCGCGTGATTGTTGCTATAGCTCACGGTTTTTTTTTTTTTGTGTCCTTGCTATCGAAAAACCTACCAGAGTTGAAAAACTCGATTCAGAACACCAAATCAAAGAGACTGAAACTTTTGGAAGGTGGCATTTCCAACTCCCAGCACACCAGTTGGGACAGTTATAAATGGAAAACTAGAAGAGACAGATTCTTTCATTTTATAACTTTTTAGAGAAGTTGTTGCTAATGTGTTCAGACACTATGTGCAGTCATTGATACTTAGCTGTATTCACCTGAAATAAATAAGTCAACAGCTGTGACCTCTTTCTGATCCCCGCAACTTGGTCTTATTTTAATTTACGCTTCCGATACTTTTAGTGGAGAGAGAGAGAGAGAGAGAGAGAGACACACAAGAAATTCTGCTTAAAATTCAAACGATTTCTTTAAGATAAGGCGTTTCTTAGAGGTAAGATAAAGGCTCTACAGTCAATAACTGAGCATTGAGTAGAGTAAATTAGGCTAACATTTAACAGCTACGAATAAGCCTGTCCTACCACCAAGAGTAGATGCAGCGAAATTCTTTGGGGAAATCAGAAATTGCAGTAACTCAGGAAAAACACCAGGATAATCATTAATTGAGGCTTTAAGAGTATCACAAAGAAAGACTAAATTGCCTACAAGATTTCACAAAAAAACCTATGAAAATCTGGTGAGGACCTCCAAGATGAAATCGTGCAGTGAAAAGGTGCAAAAGAGACTTCAAAACTGTGCAAGGTCCTGTAAAGCTACCACTCAGTTAAACTAGTCTCTCTAGAACACCCTGATAGTAATTTCATCAAGTTCAGAAAGGAGTCCTAACAGATCCTACTTAAGAATCACTTTCTTGACAATCCAGCGATTGAAACGCAGAAGATGCTTGTGTCTCCGGTCAAACCTGGTGCTCTTTGTGCCGTCAGAAAAAGCTGGTATACAGCTAGATCTGTGGTCATCAGTGAAAAGACCAAGGATGCGGCCAGGTTCTTGTATTGCCTTGGGATATTTCCGTTGCCTTAGTCAAGGTAAGTACGTAAGTATATTTAGATCTAGGGAACTTCAAGCTCGATCAGCCCGACATACTTCATGGTAAAATGGCTGGGAAGGCTTGTTAAACGCTAAATACGAGCTAAACCGCTTAGGTATAATTCTTCAAATACAGGTCCTTCATTATTTGGTTTCCAAAGTTAAGCGAGCTGTATTCAATCATAATTATGCGTATTCAATGGCACTAAGAGGACTTTTGACTTAACACTTGTTAGCCCATACTATAATGATGCATTGCATACTCTAATGATGCATTGCATGATTATTCGTGTCGGAGCCTAGATTCAAGTGGTAGTTGAAAACACTAATATCTACAAGGAGGTATCCTATCGCCCTTCGTGCGGAGTATCTAAGCGAGCCCCAACAAAAACGGTGACGGAACCTCAATAGCAGTAAGGACCTGAATGTTGTGTGTAAAAATTGCGATTTGGATTTAATTAACAGTTGGGACTCGAGGCACGGCTCTTTAGTTAATTCTGGTAAGCCGTCACTTGGTTTGTTCACCAGGAAAAAAAACTGGAAGGATAAGTGCTTTCACAAATGAAGGTGACAACTCGTTAACTTTCAGGAGCAATCAAATGTTTAGGACTAATATTGGGCCAAAAAATTGCCCTAGAAGAAGTTTGGAGAAGTGCAGTTTGCTTCAGCTATTAATGGTTTCGGGCAGCGCATGAGAGGTTTTACTACCACGTGCGGTCTGAAGCCTCATACGTAAAATCATAAGGCCGATGATCACGAACGAATGTATGGTGTTGTGGACTATTGTAAAGCTCATATATGCTCGCACAAAGTTTGCCGCACTACAAACGACTGTTTGGGGTATATGTTTTGGGTACCGGAACATTGTGGCATTGATAGAAACGAAATTGCTGATGCAACTCTAAAGCAAAGCTTGAAGTTTCCACTACAGGGTCCAAAACCTGCCGTTGCTGTGCCACTCGCATCCGAAATTGTGTAATCGATACCCACGAAGAGAGGCAGCTATCTTTTGATCTTTTGATGTAACCATAGGAGTAAAGGTTTCTCTCTCAACAATATGTAGAAAAAATATTTGCAGAGCCTTAACAATATAATAACTGGGCACAATCACCTGTGAGAGTATAAGTACCGTATAGGTGTTGCACAGGATGATGTTTGGCCATCTTGATTCCTGGAGCATTTCCTATGCATTTGTCCAACGTATTTGCGCATCAGATACCAATGGTTTAGTTGACATGTTGCGCATATGCAGAGAATAGATTCTTTTCCCTGTAATTGATCGTGGGGTTCATTTATAGATTCAGATATATTTGGTTAGCAGGGCGTTTATTGAGTACAATGGATCATACCGGCCTGAATGCTAAGAGATGCTAAACGACTCTCCCCCAAACCGTTACCTATAACCTATACAACATAATACTGGCAAGAGGGACAACTCCTAGGACCTGAACTTAATCTTTTGAAGTAAGTTAAGTATTATAATTCAGTAATATAACGTCGAAAATTTAGAAACGAAGCAGGTCAATAACCAATTATGCGCTTCTCAAACTGCCTCCTATCGGCATTCAAGTTCAGAATGTGGCGATGAGCTCTGCCCATAGACTAGCTCAGCTTGGCTTATGGGTAGGTGAAGACGATGTGGGGCAATGCTCTATTAGGGGTTCGATTTGTGAGATCTCTCCGATTCTCACTATGCCTTCGGGCGCTCGGGCGCCCTTCCTCGACTTTGGAAGAAGGTACGAAGTAATCCTCTTGAGCAGAAGTAACTGGGACGATCCAGATCTGTGTACGAGGAGATATTCTGAGATATTCTTCACGGACGGCTCGAGGTCAATCTGGAGCTGGTGTCTATCTACATTCATCGAATGGCAGGTGGGCTTTTTCTCTTGGAGAGCACGTTTCGGTTTTTCAAGCAGAAATATTTGCTATCCTGAGAGCTGCCTGTTGGGCAATTGAAGAAAGATGGAGGGGAAAAAGCATTGCTATTTGCAGTGACAGTGAAGCTGCACTGATGGCACCGCGTAGACCCCTGACAAACTGGAAAATTGTCCAAGAGTGCAGAGCATGATTGAACTCTGTCGCCAGATACAATAGGGTGGACCTGCTTTGGGTACCGGGGCACTGTGGTGTTGAGGGAAATGAAATTGCTGACGTTATTGCGAAGCAAGGTTCGGGACTTCCACTACGGGGCCTTGAACCCGCCTTGGGTGTGCCGACCGCATCTGCACGTACCATTCTTCGTAAGTGGTTAGATGATGCTCATAGAGATAGATGGATGACTGCTGGTGTGGCCAGGCACACGAAGGTCTTCCTTTCAGAACCCAACCATGTCACTGCAGGATTCTTGCTCAATAAGAGCAGGAAAGTTTGCAGGTCCATGATAGGCATTATGACTGGACACAGCTGCCTAGGAGGACATATGTACCGAATAGGTGTTGTACAGGATGACATCTGTTCATCCTGCCTAGAAGAGGCTGACTCTGCGGAGCATTTGCTCTGTGAATGATCCTGGACTTTATCAAGAAGTCTGGGAAATTTTGGTAGGCAGGGGTAATGAGTACAATGTGTCCTTTGGCCTGAGAAAGGCCAATGCGCCTTTCCCCCAACCCACACACACACACAACCGATTAGATCTCAGATTAGACTCAAAATTCTTGTAAGACTTGTAGTACGTACATAAGCATTCTAAATTTTAAAATGATAAAAAATCCTTTGGTTGGCATGAATATCAATATTCAACTAGGAGCCTTTCAACTGCAATCAAATGGTAATTATTTTACCTTTCCACTTTCACAGCCTCCGAAGTTTCACAATATGAAACTTTCAATTGAGAAGTGAAACGCAAAACAAACATAAACAACTTGACCACATACTATATTACTTCTCACCACTGCCAACTAATTCTAAATGAAAATTCCGTTTAACCCTCACACAACCTAAACAAATAGCAATGCCAAGTCTTAGCAACAGTAATTTGCATCTCCCATTTGTCGGCTCTTTTCACTACTAATTCCATCACAACCAAATGCCCTCTAGACGATTTCAATAAAATCAAATTACGTCTCCTGCCTCACCTATAAACACAACTATTCCACAGCTTCCCATCAACCCAACAATATTCTCACCGTCCGCATTATATATGTTTAAATTCGAAAATCAGAAATCAATTAAAAGACACGATTATAAAACTTCTTGAGCAGCGCTCGTTCGTTCATCAGTTGAAAGTGAAGGTGGAGTTGGAGACGGCATATTGGAGGATCATAAAAATCGAATCAAAATAAACACTGAAAGTTAATCCAGTCCTTTGTGTGGCGGAGTCTCAAGCTTCTTTCTGATCTGCGCGAAGACCTTACGACAGATTATTGTATACATAAATATGAGTCATAATATTGAACCTTTGCATAGTGGATCGCGATACTGATCGACTGATCGAGATCAAGGTTTCAGAAGTTATATCAGGGTAATTCAATATTTGGATAGTATCGAATGATGCATTCTTAGTTTTTGCTAGAAGACCTTTTGCTAAATATATTCTAGACATGGGTAGTCTTTGAGAGTATAAATAGCGGAAAAATCAGCTAAACCAAAACATTGGAATAAAATAAATTAAAAACATATAAATCTGATGAACAACTAAAAACCGATCTAGATTTAAGTCGAAATCACTGTAATATTTTACTTTATGAGATATTTCTAGACATTAATTCCATATGAACCAATACTTTGAGTCAGCCCTTCCACCGTAACTACGAAATCGCACGATCAAAACCAATTTGCTTGCTGTCAATCTTTACAATAAACAGAAACAGAAGAGAGTGGCAATAAATCGCGGCTTCGCCAGAGTAATAATTTATTTTCTTTGAAAACCGTGAGAGTTTTCGAGATAAAACACCCGGAGACAAGGTTGTCTTTGTTACGGCGAGAAGCAATTATGTTATGATTATTATGAAGCATTAAGTCGCATTAAGGTACAATGGTGACTGACAGATTGGCTGCACTGGGCCCGAGTTGGACTTTGAAGATTTATCAATGGAGCCCACATTTCGAAAAAATAATAATCGAGCTCATATACGGGATAGGAGTTTTTATTAAAAGTTCATCAGAGTTTATTGAGGTACTGATTGGTGATGCTTGGAGGTTATTAGAGATTTTAATTGGCGACGCATTATATGTTTGGCAAGAACTATGAATATAGTTTAATATATTGGCGGTAATAGAGAGATTTCGAAGCTTATGGTTCTCCTGAAAATTCATGCCTATCTGATAAACTATCATCTTTATCTCAAGCCGGAAGGTAAACTGCATTCACTCGAGAATATTGTGTTCATCTTATTAATTTATCAATTGAATAGTTTCCACCTTCAAGTTATAGAATAGGCGAAAATACTTATTTAACATTCGAATAACAATAATAAATGTTTATCACATCCACAAGCAGCACCTTAATATACTAGGCGATTCTCTGGTTTTATATTCTAGTTTCAGTTTTATTCATTTTTAAAAGTATTAGCATACAAATTTTAAACGTTTGTTTTTATGTATTTGCTCCATCACTCATTCCGGTGTATGTTTACATATTTCCATTTGTATCATATATTTCTTCTGGTCTTTTCTCCAAAGAGCTATAAAGTGGGATCCCATTATATTAACTTTTAGTAGGCTACTGTAACAGCTGGTTCAAGCTACAAACAGCATGTAGTGAGATGGCAATAATTCAATGATTTATTGAAACAAATAGTAACATAATCTCGACTATGAAGACCTAGAAACTACTGCAAAAAAGAACTGTAAAGGTGTGCTATTAGACGTGGTTTTCAAATTGTAGAAACGACCATAAATCATTAACATTATAACTCATAGGTATCGAGTTACACAAAGCCCATCTTGGAAAAATTTATAAACCCAACATAACTACCAGTGATAAAATTTGCGGCACAAAGCTTTTTATGAATAAGTTAATGTGTCCAAAGTTTTGATTTTTGGTAAAGTATGTACAAAACATTATAGGCTGGATTAGGATTTGACGAATGGATATTGAAGGAGAGGGCAGATTACTCGGAATAAACCAATAATGAAAAGAAGCTATAATTAAGCAAATGTATCTATATAAAGAAAAAATTGTATCTAAAAATTATTTGGCCTTTAAGTTAGTTTACATGATAAATGATATGCCAAAACTACTAAAACATAATCAAAACATAATCATAATCAATAACCATAACTACTAAAACATAAAACAATCTTTTCTATTTGAAAAACTAAAACCTAAGTAAAGAATTGTCAAGTTAGTGGTGGAACAGCGTATGAACGAAGATGAATAGCAGTCGTTAAAGTGTGAATTAAGGTGTCTAACGGGCAGAGCCGGTCTTAATTTTTGCCTAGGCTGGATACTGCGAATGGTCTTCCTAAATGCTTATGCGAGTGGCACCAAAATTTCGAGCGATCAAAAATAAATGAAGGGCTTCCTCAAGTTACCCAAACTTAAAGACTTCCGAATTCTGAAACATTAAAGACTAGGTGGAAAAAACTGAAGGTCAAATTAAAGTAGAAAAGAGGACAAATATATGTAGCTCCTCACCAAAAAACAAAAGAAGCAAAAAGCAAGGACTATAAGGCGCAGTCGAAACTTCAACAGTTAAGATGCAAACGGGAAAATGAATGGTGTCGAGAGACTCCCAAAACCTCATCTCCAACTTCAGGTGGTAGATCTTCAAGTAAAATTACAAAAGGACCTTTACCAAAGTAAACAAGCTCTCTACGTTATTTCAAAGGAGTCTTTGAAGAAGGTTCCAACTGCGAAGACCACGAGTGGGGCAGTCAGAAAGCTAATAATTTTTTTCATGAGAAGTACCTTACCCACAGGAGAGGCCAAGGAAAAGGAAATCCAACCAATGGCGCCAGAAGCTAATATGCAGATACACACTCTCTGAGGTGTAAGACAAGTCAGTATAGTGAAGCGGAGGAAAAAAAGTAACACTCTGGACAAACACATCACTCAGCAGTGATTCAACAAATCATCTGGTATGAAAAAGTTGAATGCATAATAAACTAGAATGGTACTCCAGAGGACAGGCCAGCGAAATAGGCAAGGGGTACGGGTAAGACATCAAAACATCAGAAAAATCCTCAACCAAGTAAAATAACTATTAATGGACTCTTCCAGGGCATAAAAATGGCCCCCGTGCCGATCGTTTCCCCCGACGAAATTCTCATGACCATCCAAATGGATGAAGAGCAGAACGCTTTTTCGGAAAAAGATAGAGGGATTTCGTGGCCGTTTGCTTTTTAAGTACCACCTAGAAACTATTGCAAGGATAGTACAACAGCTGAATGGATAAGGCAAAGGACCTTAAAATATATCGCGAGAAAGGACCAACCTATGAGTCACAGAGGAATCCCTGTTTTGCAGCCCCAATATCTTTCTCGGCCGCTTCCCCAGCGCACCGGACTTAACAATGGGTAAAATCCTGGAGTTTGTAGGGCAAGTATGCTGTGGTAGTCATAGTTGCCAAATATACCATAGTTTTTAGAATAACTGTTCGGAACGGCAACGCTAGATTCTAATTTTGGCAAGCTAAACTGACCATCAGAGAAGCAGGTTGAAAGTCACCAGTAATGAGTGTGATGGAGCCAATATGAAGACAAGACAAGGTCCCAGTCGTTTCCACCCAGCTTATAACGTGGATTGATTAAAACGTGAACCTGCATCATGCCAAAGCTGTCTCCGCGGAAGTAAGCAGTAGATTTTCTTCAGGCACTTATATCATGGAGCTAATACAAGACATGCAACAAAATCCTAAGGAAACTCAAACTAAAGGCTTAGAATATATGTTTTGGGAGTTTCAATAACATTCCAGAGACTACTTTGATACAGACAGCTTTGTCAGAAGGCGACCAAGGGCATATCTGACTACATTGGACTCCTGGTGGTAGGATAACGAACATGATCGTGCTTCACAGGGTGTAAAATTAGTAATCGTGGTGAAGCCAAGGTTTCGGTGGCTGTCCGCTACCGAAACCTTGGCTTCACTCATCATTGATGAAACAAACCTTGTCGTATGAATTAGACCTGATGAGATGATCCCAGCTCTGATAAAAAGGACCACAAACACTGAAAACCATCCTGGTATACATGTTTAGAGCAAGATAGAAACTCAGCTGCATACTGGAATGCTAGAGACGTGCTGGGAGTATTCATCCTCAGTAAAGGTAGAAAACAAAATGAACTAACAAAATCATATAAGCTAACATATGTGAAGACCATAGACAACCTGATTAGCTTATACATAAATAGTGGCCTTATAGTAAAGAAGCTACTACCCAAATTTCAATTTGCCAACCAAAGCGACAAATCATGTTTGTAGCTACATATAAGCTGGAACAAATAATACGACATCGCACTATGCGTTTTAATGGAACTAAAAAGAGCTTTTGATAATGCTCTCCAGAAGAGACCAGCCCCTCAAAAGCAGCGAAATGGGCGAGTGAAGCAAATGGAGACGTCTGCAAGGAAGAATATTATACTCCTGGTATGGTCTGTAGTTATTGATGACCTTCTCATCAGCCTCAATAGTAAAAGCTTAACCGCTCTCGAATATATGAATGATATCACGATAGTTATAAGATGTGCAACGCAGACGATTTTTAATGAAACAACGCAGTGATGCTGGAGGGTCTATCCATAAAAAATCAACGAAGGACCATAGGCAAATCAAGTTAGGGGCACAAAAGCGCTTCTGCAAAAAGAGGTAAAATATCTAGGACAAAACCCACACAAAATCTACTGAAGCCTCAAGAAGCTTCAAAGGAAGACCTGCCTATTGCTAACGGGATTAATGGGGCATACATCAAGCCTGATAGCACAAATCAGGATAACTAAGGGAGCGATCAAATAATGACTAAAGGAACCTTCCAGAAAAAGGTTCCAGACCACAATTCCGTCAAGAAAGAAATGGAAGAATGGCCTGATTCCCCGACATGAAGGAACGCAAATGCGGTATACTGATGACTCAAAGATGTATTATGGAGTAGGAGCAGGGACCTTGGGATTCACGTCCAAAATGCACTTCATTCCTAAGAAGGCCATAGTCTATTAAGCTAAATTATCTGTCATGCTTTAGGCCATGCATATAATAGGCAAAAGGACAAGTAGAAGTCCTCAGGTTATCTACTGTGAATGGTCAGGCATCGCTGATAGAATCAAAAATACTATTTTCCTGGCAGAATTAATCATCATTAATTAAACATCACTATTAGCATCATCATTAATAAATATCATCATCGAAAATAGCTGGACCAAGGAGTTTAAGCTAGGAAGAATAGCCAATGAAAACGAATAGCGCGAAGGACGTCCATCCATGTCCCTCACTGAAGACAACATGAAAAAATTCGAAAATGTGTTGGCAGATCGAAGAATGACCATCACCATGTAGCTGAGGTCACAGGGATCTCGTATCGCACTGTCCAAAAGATTGATGCGAACGAATTACATATGAAGAAGTTTCTGCGCGTTGGGTGCCGAGAATGGTAGGCGATGAGCAAAAGAAGAAACAAGTCGACATTTCGAGGGTAAATCTCGAGAAGTTCCAGGCAGATCTGAAGAAATTTATTCACGTTTCGAAGCCATGGACGAGACCTGGATCCACCATTTTGATCCAGAAACCAAACAGCAATCGATGACCTGGAAGAAATCATTGCGGTGAAATATTTGAAAAAGAAACCAATATACTAGGTTTTTACTATGCAGAACAAATAAGAAGATTAGGGGAGGCTATCACACACAAAAATCCGCAAACAGGTTAAACGCCTTTGAGAGACAATTTCTTAGATAAATACTTGGAACAGAGAGGGAAAGTTACCAATGGTAAAATAGATATAACTATGAGCAAGCCAGAGGTCTCCACAATCATCAGAATGGGAAAGCTTTAATGGGCTGATCATGTCTTGCAAACGGATGAGCATGGAGTGCATAAAAAGATATTTATTAGAAAAGTTAAGGTTCGAAAACCAGTGCGAAAGCACAGAAAGTATTGCTGTGACTCTGTGGATGAAGACTCCGCATCCTACTTATGCGCATTGTGTTTCGCTCATTCAATTGAAAAGTAATTAAATTATACAAGTACACATGACCAAAACATTTTATTCGCTTGCCTTATAATACTCCCTCTGTACTCTCCTTATACTTCGTTCGACCTTACTTGTAATATAGCGAAAAGCCTAAATACTGAAGCAATTTAACGAAATCCTTCAGAAAGAACGTTGTTTTTAATTCAAGGAAATTCATAATTTTTTTGTATCTAAATCTAGATTTTCATTGTTAAACTATAGAGTTTATTCTCTTTGCTTTGTGTGTTTCATTATGGTTCTTGTTTTTCAGCAACTATTTTATAAGTAACTCTCATGGTATTCTACCTGAACTGATAAAATGATTATTTGTGTCGCTCCTTAGTGCTTTCAATGAAGTACTTTCCTCTATTTTTATATTGGTTTAATATATACAATACAATAGATCCAACCAAGCCTTATAACCAAACGTAAGCTTTCTATATCTAATCATTTACTTTATATCTACTAGCCAGTGTATCATTCATCCACATTCAGTATATCTACTAAAAATCTCATTAAAATTTTGACATAAAACTACCAAATTATCATACCATTTCTCACACGTTTTGTGGTCCAATACCGAAAAAACGAAAACCCATACTTAAATATTCATTTGCATAGCATAATTCTGGTGCTTTTCAAGGTGCGCGGAACGCGTTAAAGAAATGCGCTGAAAACTTTATGAAAGTGTCACTGGACCACTTGAGTGAAAATGGTTTAAGATTACCTGCGTCTAATATATGAGACCGCAGACTTGTGTGTGGGCTTCACATAAAATGTGCGCGACAAACGTAAACGCGCCAAGATAAAATGCGGTATCCCAAAAAGCGTCGAATCGGACCATAAACGATTACAAAGTGCTCACTCTTTATTTTATTCACAGAAGGAGGAAAAAAAACTTCTTTCTTTTCCGTCTTTTGCTGTGTCGAACGTTGAATGTTGGTTGATATTTCTTGTTGGTTTGAATACCGCATGCCAAACGCTCGCCACAATACGGCATCTAATGTATGTCATCGTCGAAGCATTAAAGTCAATTAAGTGCTATTTAATCATGTTTTTATTGCTGTTTATCTTCTACGATAATGTTTAATTTATGTGGAAGCTATTTGGGTTCCGTTTACAAAATGAAATATTTTCTGAGAAATTTGATCTTCAAAAATGTTGGTGATGGTGGGATTTAATTTTGTTTGTTGTAACGGCAGGTGTTTCATTAAGAACCCTGGTCATTGTTATGTTTCGAAAATATGTCAAGTTTCGAAATTTACTTATTGGTAGTTGTTGTAACTACAGAGCTATCGTTTGAAATACAGCCATCGTTATCCAAAATTTGAAATTATAAATATATCTTCTTATTATTAGAATTAGAAACAAGATGCAACAATAAGTTTTATGCAAAATTACAACAGAAGATACATCTGGATCATCGAACCAGAAAACTGCAGTACTTGACCGAATCTAAAGGAAGGCTTTCGAATACCCAAGAGAGAGTTCAAATGAAAAAAGAGGAACAGAAATAGCAACAAGCCAAAAAAAACATTGGAAACTTCGTTATATTCTGGACACCTTCAAACAGGATCTTGTTCAGTAACCAACAAAAATTGTCATCAAAAAATTCAAATGCACTGAACTACGAGGAGCTGCCTACTCTATGGCCACTGAAACAGTGTATTTTAATTTTTCGATTTCGAACTTCGCCAGTGACCAACAAATTTCATGATCTTTGCCATCAAGTATGCTCCAAATTTTGTCACCTAAAGGCATTGGAATAGATTTAGTTCATGCAAAACTCTTATTAGCTCAAGCAAGATGCTGAGCTGTCACCATTAGTATTGGCGGCATTGGCTATTTTCGAAGCGGCTAATTGAATATTATATAACCAGATCTTCGGAGTAAATGATTGCATTTTTACGAATTGCCAGGCTGCATGCAGTCATGCTGCATACCGCAGTTGAGACAGCCACCGCTGCTTGGTGGGACTCTCTTTTTAGTTCGAGAAGTTCCCTAGTGCGACCAATACCGAAAGTTATCTACAAGTGTCTAGCATTAGCACAGGAAGGTTCTTCCACTTAGGGCTTCATAGCGTCATTTAAGTATTTGAACCTGATGGGTAATTTAACTGAAGCCGTTGAAGTCAAGAGACCATTCAGCACTTCGGGCAAAATCATGCCAGCCTTAACAGCCTGCTTAAGAGTTCCCCTTAATGTCCCTTTGTCTTGGCTCTGAAGACCCGCTAAGAGAAAGTGTGAATTCCAGTGAGGAACAATCTACCCACTTCGGTGTAAGTAAAATGGAAATAGGTGGTCATGTTTGGCACGCAAGGTTTGATGAGATTGGTTTTTTCCTATCTTAATTGCCATAGCTCAGGGGATTACCTATGGAAATGAAGGCTTATCTTGACGGCAGGGAGACATATACATATATGGGAGAAGGCAACTATTACAATTAATTCTACTTTTATTTAAGTGTCACACTTTATTCTTGTGAAGTGCTGGTGCTATTTTTGTGAAGTGCTGGTAGTATTAAGTTTCATTTATTTCAGAAAAAAACATTTATACTAGTTCCTCAGGATGTCACCTCGCATTCCCTCGTTTCCGTTATTTTATTGTCAATATTTCAATCCGAAAAAGCTTAATATGAGGGACAACTTCGGGTAATAAGTGACGGTAGTGCTTCTTCTCATATTAATTTTGAATGGCTTCCTAGAAGATTTCACAATGGTCTCAACATTCGTTTTTGGCATGCTGCATTTGAATAAAGCCTATGAACGTAATTCTAAAACGAAGAAATCGATTTTCACCGTGCTGTTACTTTAAATCACTAACTTCTCGAGTCTTTGTGGTCCACAGTTTATTCTATCTAGATTCATCGCTAATATTTTTCACTAATTTTTTTTCGTGTTCAATAGCCCGGATTTCTGTTTTCTCCTCCGATATTAATTATTATAACAATAACAAATTATAACAAATTATTCTTCATGCCATAGTCTTAACCGATTTGCTGAGTCTAGTAAAACTGAACTATACAGCATAAAATTGCATTATACTGAACACAGATTATTAAGGTTCAAGGTAAAACCAAAACCGCCAATATTCTAGTCGATTGAATAACGTGTCGATTCGTCCGTTTGCAATGCACACAACTGCCAATATACTGGATAGTCTTAAACTGGCTATTTAGCAACGAAAACAAAGAATTGTGGCATTTCCGTACAATTAACATACCCACATATTAAACAGCGAAGTCCATTCCATATCTTCTATCAAAATTACTTCCATAGCCCGGAGATCTTACAGTCTAACCCCTGTCTAACGAATCAGTAGGTGATTATTTATCACACATAATCATTTTTCTAAATAGTCACAACAATTCGTTTAGCTCGTTTGATACAAAACTACCTGACAGCACACCGGTTTTATTATTCATTAATAAACAGCCGATTCTCAAAGAGGCCACTTTGTTCTACCTGAAAAAGACGGCCGGCGTCAAAATCGAATCAAAGCCATAGAAGTGGCAGCCCCAAATCACTTTATTGCAGACGTCCGGTCAACAGAAAACCAACCACCAAGCAAAAAAATCGTACAATGAAAAACGGATCCTTTAATGTATGGCATGTAGCCATACACAAAAGAGAGAGCCAAAAGAGTATTGCATCGAAAACTCAAACCTGTAATCAAAAAATTTCCCACATAAACCGGCAACTTATCTTCGTAACGAGGTCCCATCAACAAAACTGAACGATATATGCAGAGTCTATACAACAAAGGACCACACAAATACAGGCACGCGTTTGCTGACAGCTTCAAAAGACCCTACAGTTGCTTACTGAACAAAATCGACAAGCTGGAGTGCACTGCACAGCACTATGTGGGAATATAACTACATGTGTATGTATATGTTATAAAATCTTGTCGGTCTCCACTTTCTGTTCGATATTCGCTTCTTCGATTTAAGTGGATGTATCTGGTTTTGTGTTGAGAAGTATTATGATCATTAGTAGAGGCACATAGTCATCTTTGATCTTGATCTTTAATTTCAGTGGAGCTGAAACTGATATTCCAGAAACCAAAACGTAGGTAAATAGATTTAACGAAAAACAGATTCGAATTGTCATCAGTTTACACTCGGTAATAAAAAAAATTACAAGATCAGGTAAAAAGCTCTAAGACACCAAAACCAGTAGAAAACTGATTTCCGAAGAAATTGTCTTTGAGTGACAAAAAATTGTGGAGAGACGTACACTTTTTTGTAGTATCATATAAACCATTTCTTACCCAAAGCAACAAGAACCATTTATCGACTAACATAATTGACGAAAATGTTCAGTGCTGGCAACCCTTTGCCAACGAAGCAAGAATAAGTCTACCCTAACAAGCTCATGATAAAATCGACATTTCTTTTGAATTTCATTTTCGCCCGAAGATATCATCGAAAGTTTCAGCAGTTAAACTATATCTGGGATTGCCATCCGAAATTTTTCCAAAACACGGAAAATTTAATCATTGGTTGCTTATTTTGTTGTAAATGCTTTAAAACCTTTGTCTTCAAAATGACTGAAGACGCCTACCTGCCTGCAACTCTTCATCGCTTGAAAATTTTCTTCCTCTTAAGTCCCACTTTAAATTTGGAAATAAATAATAATCAGACGGGGCCATATATGGACTATAAGGTGGGTGGTCCTGCTCCATAAACCCACATTGATGAACTGCATCTTTCAAAACATCGGCGGTGTGAATCGGGACGTTGTCGTGGAGCAGCAGGATGCCTTTAGACAGTTTGCCTCTGCGCTTCTCCTTTATCATGCCTCGTATTTTATATATTAATGAAGGATAATATTCGCCTTTTATGACTGTATTGCGTTCTTTGAAATCCACCATCGAAATACCTTGGAAATCCCAAAAGATTGTGCACATGACTTTTTTGGCAGATTGTTGCACCTTTGTCTTTCTTGGGGGCTTTTCACCCCTATAACGCGATTCCATTGACTCGCACTTGCTTTCGGGATCACAATACAAGCCTATAGTTTCATTACCAGTCACTAGTTGCTCGATCACATTCTTTGGATTTTTTTCGGCAAAGATCAAAAAACTTGGAAGCACCGCGCACTCTTTTCTGTCTTTGCACAGCTGAAAGAAGTTTCAGGACCCATCTTGCACTGACTTTTTTAATATGAAGATGTTCATGGATTGCACGATGGACGGTTCTTTTAGAGAGCCCAATTCCAGCTACAATTTCTTTAGTCTTCAAACGACGGTCACTCAAAACCTCTTTCTCGAATAGAGCAATAGTTTCAGGAGTGAGCAATAGTTTCACTAGTCTACTGTCATGGCTGATATCATCGACGGTTTCTCTTCGGAGGCGAAACTCTTTCACCCGATTTTTCACTGTGCTGTAAGAGGGGGGACACTCTTTGTACACGCCATCTAATCCTTCTTTTATTTGAGCGGGGGATAAACCTTCTTTAAACATAAACTTTATGATGCTTCAATACTCGGTTTTCAACATTTTGAAAAAATACGCAACTCTTGTTGTTCAAACTACTGCTAAGTCGTTTGTGCTCGTACACAATATATGAGAAACGAATTATTTTATGTAACCTAACTTGTATCGGCATGTCGCGTATAATTATATCAGGCCAGTTCATTATGGGACCGATATATAGGTATGTAAAGAAATATGAATTTTGGGCAAAACGAAACTTATACTAATATTCTTCGAAAATCAGTAATAAGAGAAAACGTATACTCATCTTTCCCATCAAACATATTTAAATATAAAAGCTCTTGGACTTTGATGATATTGGATAAGCCACCTTCAATTAAAACTATCTGAAATCTCTAAAGCACAAATGTAAAAGAGGACAGAAACAAAAGGAAGAAGATGGTACCAAAGAGAAAGGAAGGACAACACTTCAATGACCAGAAATCAAATACAGAGTTGTTGAACTTAAAACAATTAAAACGTAGATGTATCAAATGTAAAATCGGGATGAATTATCTTAGTTCAAAAAGTAAGCTAGTTTATTATTAGAGTGTTTTATTTAAAAGACTTTGGCTAGTATCAAACACCAAAATTGGGGTAACTTTGCTACAACAAGCAAAGAATCAAGGCACAAATGAAGCGGGAATGGAAGAATTTTCTGATTTAACGCCAGACTAAAGACATCAACAGGTTTTATCGAGAGAAAAAAATTTGGGAGCGACTTTATTGTAGGACAAGATTCTGTTTAATTTTTAAAATTAATAACTCTTTTCGTAGATAGAAATTATGTAAATAAACCGCAATTCTCAAGGAATGGATTCAACATTCAACCGTATTGTTTCAATTTAAACGCAAAGTCTCACCAAATCTGAAAAGATCCAGATGATAAATTTCTTCGCAAAATTCTTGTATGCCAGCATAAAAGAGTGTAGATATTTTGCTACATAAGCCTCAAAGTATGAAAAATGAAATGAAACTCGTTCGGTCATTCAAATGTAGAGTATTGCTTATTTAAATGGAAACTGAAACTTGACACCGCCATTATGCCCACACTGGGCGCAATCTCAGTAATACATATTTTTCCCCATTTATACGGCTAGAAATCAGTCGATTATCATTTGAGTAGTTTGAGTAGTTGATGAGTAGTTTTCTGTAAAGCTTGGTCCAGAGATTAGTAAATTAAGGGCAGTTTTAAAGACATTAATATAGTAAAAGTTAAGTTCTGTCTCTCAGTAGGTGAAGTGCGTACCGCGATTTTTTCGCGTGTTAAGCTGCTTTCAATATGAAGCTTTTCTCATTAGCATGATTTGTTACCTGCGTTGTAGCACTAATTCCTTTCAAGTATTGGACTGTGCACGATTAGTTTTAGTTTAAAATGAAAACAATTGGCATCTAACATAACTAAGAACGAGTTTCCGAATAGCAAATGCTATCGGAAATATTCGATTTCGCAAGAACTATTATAGCATGATTGATTCAAACTGCAGAAAACCCTAATTTCATTCGTTGCAAGGCTTACCTGACAGATGCTTGATCGAAAATGCCTCTGCCCCTCCCGAGAGTTCCACAAAGCAAGTGAAAATTCCTCCCACGGTGATCAAAAGCTTCAACCGAGCTTCATTAATCACAAAACTGGCAGTATTACAAAAAACCACAGTACGATTTTCAACACCCCGCTACGGGTAACAAAACTTCTGTTGAGGTCAGTTCAGCTGTTCGAATGCATTTAATCGAAAAGAAACTGTAATAGGCAAGAGGCTCATTACTAACTGCAGTACATTTCACCACCACTGGAATTGTACCCAGGCTAACAAAGCTGGTAAGATTCATGCATGATCTGATTTTGCAACGTAATCTCTTTACCCACATACATGGCAGGCCTACTTGGTCTCCTCGTGGCAATCCATCTATCTTAGATTTCATTACTAGAACGGTTGTTGTGGGGATGATTAATTGAAATAGGATGCAGATCTTCTGCTCTCTGTCAAAAATTCAGACGCACCTGTTGTTTTATAGCATATGAAGTTTTCATTGCAAGCTTGTTTATTTACTTGTGTACAGTAAATTACCTTCTGCCTTAAGCCTCGATTACATTGAGCGAGTTTACAAGCTACTAGTCGGCGAGTTTAGAAACGGGGGTGTCAGCTAGTCCAATAGTCCGATTCCACTCGCTTAGTAGCCAAGTAGCTAGCGAGTTTAAAACACGTGTTGTGAAAACTGAAACCTTTATCAAATTGCTACTTACATGTCTTTTCAATTAAACCAAGATTTATAATTATTCAGCTTTCTTAAAAACAAACCGCTATCTCTTCTAAAACTTTCGTTCAATTGAAAACTTAAAATAACCTCGACTTCGATTTTGAATCTTTCGATTTGTGTTTATGTGGCTGATTTCTATTCGATCCAGGTTCATTCATTGGGTGGGATTGAAACGATCCCATTTCAATCCAATCTGCGTCTATATGAGGTTTTTTTTTGGATTAAATCTGGATTCAAGCCGGATTGAATCTTGCATGCATACGTAATAAATATCAAGAAGCTACGAAAACTTTAGTACGTAGCTTCCTTTTGCTTTGTTTGCTGATCAAGTTAAAAGAAAAGCTTAAAGGAAAAATAAGCGAGCCTGTTAATCTAAATTTAAGTATTCGTTAGAGAAAAGTTATATTTAATTGCTATTATTTTCGTGTTAATATAAATATTTAATACATTAATTACTTTATTTTGTTTATTTTACAATATTTTGGAGTCTTTGATGTGTGTAAACCGAATTCGGCTAGATGCGGGTAATCAATGAATCGTCCACCTAATTCCTATTTTGGCTAATCATAACATTTTTTTTGTATTTGTTGTCAATCATGAGTTTTTTTTGTGTTATTTAAAAATTATTTGAATTTATTCGATAATTGTTTTGGTTTAGCTTTACTCTTGGAGTTTGTTTCTGATAATAAAAATAATAATGTCTCGTTTTAGCTAGATATGACATGCCAATATATTATATTAAGGCCTTTATTAGCTGTATTAGTAGCACTCAATTTTTTTTTTCATAGTGCTTCCCAGACAACTGGTTTGTATAAGGGACACCACAAAGTTTTACGTGCCAAAGTTTTACGTGCCTCCCAAGCGGTCCCCCATCTAAGTATTAACCGCGCCCAACACTGCTTAACTTCGGTGATCGGACGAGAACCGGTTCTCGCAGTGTGGTATTGCCGTATTTAATATTAATATCCTAACATACAATACTAGCATTGTACTTTGTTGTTTCACAATCAATTTCATCACCCTTGGTTAATACATTTATATTGGCATAGTAATATATTTATGTTAAGATGTTAAAACATTTTGTCGAAATATGTTTTCAGATGTTCTTAACATAAAAAGTTAACAGCCTTAATATATTAAGTTAAACTGCAAATATAATATTGTGACTTCCTAACATAAAATATTGGGCTGTTAAAATTATGGATTAGTGACAATGCTGTTACTATAACAATATTAAGATGTTAATATATTTATATCATTTCTCAGCGTGTAGCAACTCCACAGCGCGGTAAATGGCAAATCGCGCACCATACCACCTGTACGAGATGGCAATGGTCTCTTCCATTTTAAGAACCATAACAAAGATGATATCACATACTATGACATAAAAATCACATACTATGACATAAGATACGAGTAACATAAAAACCTCAAAAGAGGCTTCCGATTCTGTTCGAAATCTTTTCCATTCTTTATTGAATATTGGCCCTAATGTGCTTTGCAGTCCTTTGGAAGTCAAAAAAAAAGGTTTAGAGAAATTAAAGTTAAAACCGTCGGCCGATAAGGACGGAAATCCCAACATCCTTCTTAAAAAATTATCAAACAAGTTATAATATTTTTTCCTCATATTCAACGGTTGCTTGAAGCGTTCAATACTTTCCCAAAAAGATGAAAGAGCAATATTATAATTTTCCTATGCAAGCCCAAAGAAGTCACCGACATATAAGTTTGTTAAATATTGGAAATAATTATTTTAACTCGAATCAATTGACATCTGCGTGAAAATCCAATCATGCCTCATTGGCAATTTGGCTTCAGTCCATGACTATCTACTAGTCATCAACTATGAAAAGTGGTAAAACATATTAATCGTGAATTTGTGGAGCTATTTCCCTCCATATGCAGAAAGCCTTAAAATTCAGTTTTCCTGCACACCTTATTAAATTTGTTCATTCCTAGTAAAAACACAGAGTATAATCATCAAGTGTAGCATTTCAACGGGAGCTCCCTAGGAGTTTATCTTAAGCCCTACCTTTCCAGAATTTTTGTTTGTAATTGCATCCTTCTATTCTTGATTTCTCTCGCCCAATGGGAATATGTTTCTGCCGTGACTTTCTTATCAGCGTTTACCATGGGATTTTTCCCTTCTATATGATAAATTAGATGTTTTGCATGTTAATAGTTGGAAACGATTTTTCTCGATGTTTCTCGGTACTTCTGAAACTGATAGGGTGAAATACAATTACAGTTGATATGCATGCAACAGTATCTTAAACTAATGTAAATTAGCTGCAAAGATTTAGCCCCCATATATCATACTGCACACGTAATTCTGAATAACATAAAACCCTATCAGCCTCTGAAGAAAGTTTTAATATTATTAATGATAATAAGGTGTCTACCGTCATATAATAAGTTAGTCAATAATTTTAATATATCACAAAAAAGCTAAGAACCAACTACTAAATGTAATTGTGGCCAAAACCTATATTGGAATTTTTTTCTCAACATTCTAATCTGAGCAAATATTATATAAAATCTACCACAGTTGATGAATTTTGGTTAGCCTTAGGGTAGGCTTTCCTGTCTTTGGGGTCCCTGTTTCGAATCCAAGTTCGGGCGAGCCTAGCCCTTCACCTAGCTCTGCATAGGTAGCTGAATTAATCAGGAGTAAAGTGAGTCGTGGAACTAATGACTCCACACTCGTATTCACATTGATTATAAATTTATGATGAAGCTCTCTACCAGTTTCAACCCCTAGACCCATACGAGGGTTTTCATGAGATTAGTTTACTTTTTTATCTCAGTTAATGCATTACCAGCTTAATACACTTAAGCAGATCAGTTTCACCCACTAAAATAATTTAGATATATCATAAAATGTAGCAAAATAAAAGTCTACTATAAATAATTTGTGGTACATAACGAACTACTATATAGCTCAGTCAGAACTTTTTCAGTCACATTTTGAAAAGTTCCTTAACCACTGGTGGTCGAACCCAATGCCTTAGTCATTCTCGTTCATGCAACTGAAATTCCTCAAGACTGCTTCGAAGAATCCGAAGACAAGATACAGGTGAAATATGGTGGGAAGTGAACTTTAGGAGCACACAACAAGCAAACTAACAAGCAAACGTTTCATGGCGTTACCAAACATTCCGTAATACATACCTCAGGTGAGCGAGAACCAACACATTTAATACAATTAAAGTTATTGGACCACACACCAGATGGCACGCGTTCTCTTCTGGGTGGGATTTTTTCGGTTCATGGCGTTGCGTCGTATCGCATCCTCCTGTAGCCCTTGTGGATGGATGGCAATCTTATTGTATCGCCACTCACTGATACACACTACACACATAGGTATTGTGAATGATCTCAGGAAGCTGTTTCTTGGTCTCTACTGTTTTCTGATTTCTGTTTTACGCATAATCTTTGGTATGATCGTTTCAAGCGTTTCTCAGATTCAAGATTAGAACCATGAAGAATGTGAGAATGGTTAGTGAAGCTGAGTTTTATAATGCGGCAATTATGCTAATTTATTCAGTTTTCGATCTTAACTGGTTGTAATTGTGATCCTTTTGTTGTATAAACGATTTTTTTCGATTTCAGTTATTTATTTTTTGGTTTTATTGATGCGATTTTGCATGGAGCGGTGAATTAGTATTGAATTTTGAAAGGCTTCGAATATGCTAATTGAATTCAAAATATACTCAAATTTTTAGGAATATGTGCATCTTGTACAATATTTTATTGATAACAGCCAACATTCGATGGTTGAATCTAAACCTTGCCTACCATCGTGGTTTGTAGCTGAGACATAACAAAGCATTCAGCCATACATTTTTCGTACTCATGCTTAGATTAAGTTCAATGACTTTACTGCAAAGGCAATCAACCGCAACATGGCATCGATAGCGTGAAATACAAAAGCAAAATGTTTCGGCAAAATCATTTTTAAAAACTCATTCAACATTTCCCAGACTTTGAAGAAGGCTAGAATATCGAAATGGTGAAATGACCAAATGAAACAATCATTCATCTTTGCACATGTACACAAGTACCAACATCATGAATGACAAATGTCAAACAACAGAAAACTAACTGTTCGGTCACAGTACTTTGATCTAAGTCCTTATCGTAGGAAACGATCAACGGGATTCTGCAGGATCAATACTGGCTGAGGTCATAAACATAAATTAGCTTCATCGCTTGTGTGTACACTTCAGGCGGCATTTGTTGCATGTTTGTCAACTGAAGTCCTCTTTCGTGAATTTTCTTTTGCGGCACAAGCGGTTATTCTGTTGCGCCCTACCTGGATGCGGCGCAAAGGAAAATATTCGAATGCTATCGGCGATGTCTCTCAAGCCTTGTCGCGCAAACAAATCTCAAATTCCAATCATTTATTCGAACGCATTTGAAGTGTGGCTGGCTAGTCGGTCAGTAGGAGTGTATCGTGCTGCGAACAGTATGGGAATTTCACATTGCCAGTGAGATCCTGGTCCAGCATCACCATTTTTTGCTTTTAAGGATGTTGAGTATTTATGCACTGTGGACCACCCGTAATTTCTGTTTTATAACAGTCATTGCGGTTTTCTTTTCGGAACATTAAAAAGATTGTGATACATTCGACAGCTCCGGCTGTTCACTTTCGCACTTTCCTTTTTCAGCCAAATTTTACGAATATTCGCACAATCAGCTTGATTTATCTTGATGTGAAAGGATGTTTTCATGTAGGAAAAAAACACTAGCGCATCAGAATGGCTAGAAACACTAATGTTCGAAGAACAGTAGAGGATTTGTGCAGATTTTGAGTGTGTATTCTACCACTAGCTACTTAAGGACACCCTAAGCCAATTTAATTTCGGTGACTTAATCGAAAGTTACAGCGATAGAAAGGTGTTTGAGGTTGCTATCCAAAAAATGTCCAGACCTTAGAAAATTTAAACATTGGTAGGTTTTACAGCGGTTGGACCAAATCTGACCTGAACTATAGTGCGAACTAAGTGAATTTAGTCCTAAGGTGTTTACATCGACCTGATCTAAAATTTGAATTTAGTCCTCGTTTGTACATACGTGGCAGCTGTCATTTAGTTTGATTTTAGTTCATACACTGTAATTATCTTTTCATTTGTCTCTCAAGCATGATTATTTAAATGATTTTGAGTCAAACGAGAGGGCTGCGAGCTTGAATTCAACGTACATATATTATTAATAGTCGCGCAAAAATCAAGGCTTAGGTCGGGTGTGTTTACAGCGATATAGTCCACGACCTATCTTTGGTCAGGTCGCTTGAATTCGTGGACTGATCTATTGCTTGGAACGGGTACTGAGTGTTTACAGCAGGTGGACTAAATAATTTACATGGCATTTGGTGTATAGTTCGCGGACTAAACGTCTGCTGTAAACGTTATCATTGTTTACTTATTTTCTTTGCTTATTTTTAAATGCTTATGTAAGCATTTATTGGTACGGAAATAACAAAAACGCCACGTGCTGGCAAAAATATGTCCCATTTACCTGACGTTGAAGTCAACCTACTCTGCGAATTTCGTATTGATCCGATGACTGCATTGGAAGTTATAAGGATACAAAGAAATTTAGGGCTACCACCCGTAAAAGTTTTCAAATTTTCTAGATCGTAATATTTGTTGTTTATTTTCACTACAAGATTACTACGATTTGAAAATTTTATGATAAAATCGCTTACAAAAGATATGCCGAAAAAAAATAAAACCAGCCATAGCTGGCTACCTTATCATTGTTTTTCCAACAAGATTTCTGTTGAGTATTGTCTTGTTGTAAGTTCAATTTGCCATATGAATTTTGTTATGATTCCATGTCTGCACTGGAAGCTATAGGGCAAAGAGGTTTATTTTCCTGAGCGAATTTTCAAAATTTCAGACACTAAAATTACCATAGCTGGCAGCTTCAACCGAATTTTTCAACTAAATTTCTATCAAACGTGGCTCAGAGTAAGATTCAGCTACTATATGAATTTCGTGACTGAATCAGAATTTATAGGGCCAAAAGCAGTTATTTTACACTGGCACAGAATTGCCCAAATTACGAAAAATTTACAATAATCTGCAAATAGATAGAAACGAAAGAGATGGAGATTTTTTCACATGAAAGTGTTTATTGAAGAAAGCCTTAATCTCATCCACTGATTAATTAAATAAATAATAAAAATTAAATATAAATAAATTTATATTGGATAAATTTTATATTGGAGCGTAAAACAGCTGTGCAGCCTTATTTCGTTTAACTACGAGAGTTGATCCAAAAGCAGTGATAATAGGTTATTTTTAGTTCGCTTAAATTTTTAAAAAAAATTGTACTACCTCCAATACCCACTAAGTCAGCGTAAAAAAACCTATAAATAGGCCACGGAGTTATACTCATTTGAATACGAACGGAACTTTGAAAAGGGAGCCACTATATCAGGATTTTACCACGCAGACCAAATGAGAAGATTGCGGGAGCCTATCGAGGAATAAAGACGTGGCAAACTGCGAGCCAGAGTGTTGTTTCTTCAAGACAACGCACTTAGATCGACGCACCATAAGACTGCAGTTGCAATGGCTGCAATTCAAGAAACAGGATTCGAGCTGCTTGAACATCCGCCCTATTCGTGAGATCTAGCTCCCAGTGACTTTGACCTTTTTCCTCGGCTCAAGGAACACCTTCGGGGCAAGAAATTTGAATATGATAGCGGATTGATGGCCGCTGTTGAGGCGTTTTGGGAGAGTAGAGATAAGTCATTTTTTTCTACGGGTATTTTGGGTGTAGAAAAAAAATGGACTAAATATAGTAGCTTGTTAGGAGACTATGTAAAAAAAAATTTAAATTTAATTTTTTTCATTTGTTCTAACCCTAAAACCTATACTGTAACCCGACATCGCGTATTCGACAAAAGCTAAATGATTAAACTTCGTACTGAATGTTGTCGTATAGTTTAACGGCCAATCAATACGGTAAGTTTGAGAAATGAAACAAATGCCAAAATAATTTAAGCTAAACTTTAGCTGCCAAATAAAACTCTTGGCAAATATTTTTTTAGATTGTGGAAGAAATCCGGCGTAAAAATGTTGTCAAAAAGCTTGAGCCCGGTTAATTCAGCTATTCCTGAAACCTCTTCTGGATATCAAAACATTTCTGAAGAAATTATCTCGGCTATATAATCATTATCACCTATTAGTGAAAAATATATGATTATATTTCAGAATGCCTACTCAGCGAATCTGCAAATAGAGATGAAACTATGTATTATTCGAGGGAATATGGCTAAATGGCGAAACTTTCAAAAGAAGATGGCTCATGTACTCTAAATCTGCAGATACAGTATAGTGCTTTTGCTGCCGTTTGTTTAACATAAATCCATGCTCTAGTTTGAAAAAAGAAGGATTTGACGGCTGGAGACACTTATCAACGTGTTTTAAAGCCCACGAAATATCCTCAGATCACTGGCGTGCTATAAACAATTAGAATAGACGCGTCAATTAGATTAAACACCTTCTGTGGAATAGACAAGCACTTACAAAAACAGATTGAAGACGAGGAAATACATTCTCGAACGAATGATGTCCGTAGTATTGTTCTTAGTAAACAATAATTTATCGTTAAGAGGTAGCTCCGGGTCGGATACTTTATACACTTCTAACAATGGAAACTTCCTGGGTTTAGTGCCGTTACTCGGAAAATTTGATAGTGTGATGATGGAAAACCTTCCTCGTGCTCTAATTAAGGAGGCTTAGGTCCACTATTTCAGCAAACGCATCTAAAATAAGTTAGTTAGCTTGTGAAGTTCGAAATCACATTTTCTGAAAGGTAAAATCAGCTAAATACTTCTCTATATTGTACTCTTGATGTAAGCCACGTTGAGCAATTATCGTTAACATTCCGTTTTGTTGGCACTGATAGCAGTGGCGTGGCGTTCATGGAAGCAAGGGAAGCGTTGCTTCCCTTACATTTTACTGATATATATTTTAAATTAATTTATTTAAAAATCGCGAGAAAAATCATGGAAAGGAATTTTCTAAATAAATTTTCCCAAAAACTCATAGTGAACATTTGCCTAAGGTGGTAACACCACCGAATGAAAATATTGAGAAAACAAGACGGGTGGAAGCAACTAAAAAATTGCTTCTACGAGCTTTAATTTCACTTCATGTAGACTGCATTGTGACGTCATTCAAAAAAATATGCTTGTACTGGCTATTTGGAAGCAATGCAGAAATTGCTTCTCAGGGGAAATTCTCGTCTCAAGCGAGAAACTGAGAGAGAAGCCGCGTACGTATGGTTGCTGTGGAACTTATTGTGACGTTCCCCATATAATTTGCTTGTGCGTATTTTTTTTTTAATGAGAATGTTTGCTGTAGTACCTACACACTATGTGAACTTTGGAATGAATTTGAACTACGAGATGTTTTAAGGGTTGCCAGAGACTGCTTGAATGTAGTTCGGTAGTGAAATTTGTGCTATATATTATATATAAATTTGGTGAAGGTATTTTTAATTGGTGAAGGTAGTTATTTCACCAATAGTTTAGAGTCTTGTTGCAATTAAATTGATTTGAATTGTTTAGAATTGAGTGCGTAGAATTATTTTCTGGAATCGCATGGATTTTTAATTTTATACTTAAAATAGTGAGAGTGCAATCAAAAGGTTAATGTATTTATTTGTTCCGTAAATAGCATGGATTATAATTGCATAATTAGTGACCTTTTTAAATTTCTTTTTGGATTTCGATCTTTTGCGGATAAAAAGGAACTAATTGTTTTTTACTCTAATGCAAATAATAAGAAAATATTTTTGAATATTCTATCAATAATAAATCAAAAAATAGTTTAAAACAATTTTATAAATCAGTTTTTTTAGTTCTAACATTGCAAGTAATGAATGCAAAAGAGAATGTAACAAGAGCGCCCGCAGAGCTCAGTTTTTCTTGCTTAAAAAGGATTAAAACTTATCTCAGGAATAGTACAGATGAACAGTGACTAAGTGACTTGGCAATACTTTCCATAGAATAGGTTTTCTTAAAATCATGTTTGAGCGAGTAAAGTTTTTATCAAGACGTCATAGATGAGTTTGCAAAAAAAAACAAAGGCAAATTGCATTAAATTTAAAATAGAAGTATGCATGAATTTTCTCATCAAATTTGATTTATAATAGATTTTTTTTTCAGCTGTCACTTCATTTATTTTAAATTTACTAGATTTTTTTTTAAATATAAATATATATGTTATTCGTTATGGAAATGTTGTTACTTTAGCCGCAGCTATATTTGCAAATGCTTTATTTACATAGCTTGCTGTTGCAACATCGCTAATTTATATGTTTGCCAATATTTAATTTTTGCAAATATATATTTAATGAAAAAATAATTATATATTGGTTGCATGCGAATTAGTACTGATAACAATACAGTATAAGTACTCTCACGTCCATGCTCGTAATTCATGGAAGCTTTTGTATTAGCAATGTCAAAAGTAGCTAACAAGAGGGGTTCCATTAATACGTAACAAATTTGAAGAAAACATAGCCAAAGTCAGTCATCGAAATGAACTAATTGCTTCCCTAAGGTAAATTATCACGCCACGCCACTGACTGATAGCTGATGCAGCCAAAATATTCGTTAAATCAGTTTCTTTATTTGCATTCCTCCAGAGACTGTTTGTTCTACTCTCGGAATGAACAAAGCAATGGGAAGTGATGTCCAAGCACATGGAAGGATTATCGGTTAAAGCAGCTAGAAACTCGCTGGGAGAGTAGAGTTTCTAGTCGTACTGCTATTTGCTTTCATTACTTTTCAGTTCGTAATGTCCTTTTGAATCTCATGAAGAATCAATTGACTCTGTTCAAAGTAAACATTGTAAATAATGCTATGCAGTAGACATGGGTAACGCAGCAAATTTTGAAGCGCTGATACACTGATACCTGATACAGCGCTGATACACTGATAGCGCACTGCGCTGATACCATTGCGCTATGATACCATGATCTTACATACGGCGCTGGTAGCATTGCGCTAATACCATGACGCTATGATTCACTCAAAAAAACATGATTGAAAAAGCTTGTATGGAACGAGAGCAACCCACATTTGAACTTACTAATTTTCCGATATAAAATACCCTAAAATACCCAGGCTATAGTATGTACCCATTCAGGTATCTTTCCAAACGTGCGTACGCGTAGGTATATTGCTTTGCATCAAACAGACTTGAGATACGTATACTCAACTCATATCTTTGCGCCGCGCCGTAGCATAGCGCCAAGCCAAATGGTGTTGGCATTGCAAAGCGGCAGCGCCAACACCATTGATACCGAAGTGCGTTACCGAGCTACTAATACCGAAGTGCGTTACTGCGCTATTGATACCGACAATCGGTATCAGCGCAGTGGTATCATGGCTAGTGCTTCAACGCAATTGCGCGGCGCAGCGCTGCGTTACCCATGTCTACTATGCAGTCTGAATCTATAGATTTATCAAACGTGTCACAATTGCTGAAAAACAGTTCGGAATTTGTGAAACAGTACCGTGCCTTTTCATCTGCTCTCATTACAGCCAAGGAAAGAGCATCTCACGCTGAGATAGAGCCAGTTTTTAATCCCGAAGAAAGAAAAGATTATTCGAGTACGAAGCCATAGATGAGGCATCAAGTGATCCTGAAGAATTGATTAAGATGAACGTTTTTTTACCCTTTGATTGTTTTGATCACTCGATTTAAGCTTCAATGATATGTGATCATTTTTCCACAACATCAAAAAAATCCCTGAAAGGTTCATATTGGAAAAAGCCTGTGGAAATTTGCAAATCAGTTTAACTGATGGGGCAAAATACGATGTGCCTGGTTGTGTAAAATTTATGAGCTTGAACTCATTATTAAAAATCTTGAATCAGCAGAGCCACTTAAAGCTCTCAGACTTATTGAAAAAAATGATTTGCAAGATATTTTCCGAATGTTTTGACAGCACTTCGTATATTGTTGACAATACCTGTAACTGTTGGTAAAGGTGAACGAAGTTTCAGTAAATTAAAACTTATAAAAACTTACATACGTTCTACTGCGTGTCTTGAAATCTTGTCTATAAAAAATACTATTACCCAAAAGCTAAATTATTCTGAATTTATAAAAAATATGCAAATACAAAAGCCAGAAAGGAGGCCATCTAGCGTGTTCATTGGTAGTAGTTTTATATTTTTTAGGATTGGCTGCAGCATAATAGTTTAAATAAAATTATTCAAACAAAATTATCAGCTGGTATTTCTTCTCATCTGCCCAACTTACCACCTCAGCAAGAGAGGCACAGTGGCGCTGTCGAGCGCAACAAGGCAGTGCCAGCAGGTTGGAAAACATTACTTTAACCCGAATGAGCGTAACTACTGCTTATCATATGCGACCGACATCACTGTGCTTTATTTTGAAAAATTTAAGCTATTTACTTCTCAGTGTACAATTTTGGATTGAAAAATTATATATTCAACAAGGAAGTAAGTGGCTGAACATTTTTTTTAAACTAAATCATTACAAAAAATTAAATCTTTTTAAAAATATTTAAAACGAGGTGAAAACGATTCGAAATAAAAAATGTTTGTCACATGCATATAGGTCGAACACCTTAAGTCACGGATAAGCAACTGTATAGTATAAGGACACTAAGATTTTGTTCCAAAGAGGCATTACTTTGATATCTAGCACCACCTAAAATTTCTGCTGGGCCACTGGTGAAAATAAGCAACAGAAGTATATTTTTTCTAAATTTTGAAAGCAGACCCTCAAAACCCTTCTACTCTTTTAACTTCTGATGCAGTCGGCAGATTAAAACGAAATGTACACTAGGAGTTGGCTCAAAAGCTAGTAAGCTTAATATTATATATAAATAAAATTTGAAAAATAATATAATAATATAATAATAGTACACTCAAAAAAAAAATATATCGCTGACAGATATAAAACGACGGAAATATAATATATCTCACATGAGTATATGGGTGTATTTTGAAAGACATAATATATTCACGGTAGATATAATATAACTATTTATCGTATGTAAGCAGAAAAAAGCTCAGTTCATGCTCTTTGAAGCGAGCGCTTAGCCATGGCGGTAAGGAGACACATATGGGAGAAGCCGATAACAACTATTCTATTATTCTTCTAAGTGCCACATTTATTTCTCATTTTCTAAAGTCTTATTCTTAGTCGCTACTAAAGCTTTAATGTGGCACTTAATCAATGGAGCGCTGGTATTATGCCCAGTCGCTGACTGTTAAGACAACATAAGACGAACAAATACAGCCATGGGCACGGCGGGATTCGAACCCGCGGGCAGTAGATCGCTGCTTCGGACTGACGCGTTAGCGAGCTAAGCTACCGACCCTTTTGCAAGCTCAATCTCAAACTATAAACAAAAGATGCCCCATAATTAGAAACGAAAATAAACCATATATCTACGAAAAGCATATTACATTGTTCAGTGGTCATTTTATACCTGTCGCGTATATAATATACCAACTGTATGGATTTCATATCTTTCGCTACCAGAAAACAGAGAAACCCATATAGAACTTATACCTGTAGCGTGCATAATTATGATTGCTGTGTGCATATTTTGTGTACCCAAGCTATATTTTTTACCTGGAAGCCAAATTTTACTTAAAATGAGTATAACTCTGGATTTCCATATACTCATAATACCTTTTATATCAATAGTTATACCTGTTGCTAGTATAAATTATGTATCACACATAAATAGAACAAAAATATATTTGTAGGGGCAATTTTGTGCCCACTACAGTTAATTATGGCTATTACAGATATTATTATTTTTGCTACACATATAGCAGAGCGAATTTTTTTTTGTGTGTAGCGTCTTTGAGCTGTTGGCAAACATCGTTCTTTTAAGTTTCAACCGCTCTTTGGGCTATCAGTGATCACAGTATATATTTCCGATGATGAGATATTTTGCGTGTCAGTCTCCTCCAGATGCTATGTTTTGACTATTTTGGACGTCCGACGGTAGCAAAATTGATATAGTGGTCAAAATAATATTGACTCTCCGATATTTTCATACATTCACCAGGCTATGGTGGGGTCACCCGGGGCGATTTTATCCTTAGACCTGGAGCAGTCAAGGAGGACTCATCCTACCTCTTAAAAAATGTCTTCCGCCATCGGTAAAATCCTCTGTTAAAACATTAGTAAAAGAAGGATGTTTTTGTACAATTTGCGTGACAGATAGCATTGTGCTTCATTTACTACGGTAATGTCGAAGAGGCTAAAAAATATTTTCGAGCTTGTGGTAGTCATAGGCGCGCCGTAGGGGGGGCCAGGAGGGGCCGGGACCCCCCCAGACCCTAGATTGGCCCCTCCCAGAAAAAGAAATATTTCCAAGAGCAGACACTTAAGTTTTCGCCTCTTTGATTTTTGTGGTTACAGCAAGAGTTGTGTAGTGCAGTAGTTTAAGCCTATACCAAAGCATACACACTACTTATAACATAGAGACTGTGTTATTTGCGATATTAATTACGATGTTATGGGATTTATCTCGAGAAATGGACGGCAATATTTCATTTCGACAAGTTATACGTTAAGAAAAAGACGAAAAACGCCTCGCCAATCATCCTTTTTTTATTGAGATTATCTGTTCATTCCTACTAGGCAACATACGGGTATATAAATAAGAACACTTTTATAAACTGGCGTTTTATGCAATTATGTTTTTCACAAAACATAGTCTGAGTATTAAAATGGTAGGCAATAAGGTAATTAACGTAGAATACAATTTACGAAGTCATTTTGAGAACAAAGATGGCATCCCTGTCACTTTTATGCTACCTATTCAAGACAATGTTGTTTATTGCGAGCAATTTTCGCTGTGCTTACTCTTTCTTGATGGGATCATATACAATTAGCACATTCATACCTCACATTAAGCGAAACAAACACAGTCTTATTCCATATTTGAGAGCATGTTTCTTTGACTTTTGCGTATGATAAAGTATACTTATTAGGATTGAGTCAAAAAGCCTATACTGAACAGCTCGGAAAGTCCAATATTGCTGCTGTAAACCTTTTGACACCACCACAACAAAGACTACACCAAATTTTTATCTCGTTAAAATAACTTACTCTATAACTTTGGTTTTTATCCATTGAAAGCGTTGGCCGTTATAAGAAACCAAAGGGTGTTTGGAGTTACCTTCCGCGAATGTGTTAAAATTTTTGAAATTGAAATATTTTCGGCTTATATTCACTATGAAATCATTATTATTTGAAAATTTAATAGTACCGATTTCCAGGACAAAAATGAATCAAATCGTTGATGCTGGCAGCGCGGACCTAACTATACGACCAAAATTCTGAGTTACTTGGACTCAGGTTAAATGTGTGTGGATTTCATTATAATTTGATAACTGCATCGTAAGTTAAAAAGCATAGCACTTCAATTTCACCGAGCGTTTTTTCATGGTGGCACAATTGGTGACATAGTTCCTTTCATATTCATGGAACTTTTGTCAGACCTGTATCTATTCAAGACCAATATATCCTGTGAATTTTATCCGGTCGCGGGACGCCGTAAACGCAAGTAGCAGGTGGTTGGCAATTTGACAAGTTTAAATTTAACTGTATATCATTTGAATTTTATTCTAAAAGCCGAAAAAAATACCAGGGAGTCAATTGTGTGAAAGACTTCTGTTTACGTACTTATGGTAGTTACAAGGTTGCCCAGACATTATTTAAAAACAACAAAAACTTATTTTTTATGCCCATTGATGAGTCTTGTAAATTGCGGACTTAGCGAATTGTCTGTTGTTGGACAGTCTTATGATGATGGTAGTGTCATGTCAGGACAAAAAGGTGGTGTACAAATCCAAATTAAGATGAAACATAATGAAGCCATCAAAACACCAATTGTTGAAGCAGCTTGAAGAGGCAGTTGCTCTAAATACAAGGCATGAAATGAGAAGTTTAATCTGGACTTATTAGTCAATGAGATTTCACAATTGCAAATATGTGATCTACAGCTAGAGGGCTATAAAAGAGACTTTAGAAAAAGAAATGAATGAAGGAAAATACAACGACTCAGTTCATGCATTGGGGATCTTTCATTCAATCAGCAATCCTAAGTTTGCAGTAAATCTTTTCATCTTTCACTATGTTTTTTCTATAGCGAACATGTTAAGCAAATCTTTCCAAACTAAAAATGGAACTCCTAGGGATGGGATAGATCTTGTGAATAGAACGGTTAAAGCACTACTAAGTGAGCGAGTTTGGGAAAATTTAAATCATCCGCAAAGAAACACTGTCTGGATTTCACGTTTCCCAGAGGATCACGAAAACGGAAAACAGCAAAAAGCACTAGTTTGTAAGGTTTTAATATTTGATCTAGCCTCGGACACGCTGTTAGGACTACAAAGATATCTCTGCAAACCAAATGGCTTGAAAAGAGTAAGTTACAGCACTCTTCATCCTGGCAAATTATTTTTGCTTTTTCTAGGTTTTCTACGTAACAAAAATTTGAGACAAGAGATCAATTTCTTCCTTGTAAGCTTAATATACTGAAATTTCTTCAAAGATATTTTGAAAGTAAAGTATAAATTGAAATATATTTAGCTTCTAAACGAAAAAATAGTCTTATATTTCTAATATTTCCATTCTATTCCCGTATAATTCATACAGGCGTTCATTTCTTAGCGGTAATAAATAATTCATGTGTAGTTCATACCTACCATTCACATTATATGCATGTGGTAGTAGCTCACACGTATTCACAGACACGAAGTTTATTTGATAATGCATTATGCATTAGCGAATATCAAAGAATAAATTAACAAACATTTACGTGTGCCTTACGGAAGACAAAATCATCGCATGTTTTGAACCTTTCGGTCTCTGGCCCCTGCCAGATTTTAGGTCACGGCACGCCTATGGTGGTAGTGTAGATGGCAGCTGTTGTAGATGTAGGGCTCACTGTTGCAAAATCCCAGTCTATTTCTACAACACTTCTTGCATTACTGTTGTGATAGCGTGATTTTTCGAAAGAGCATCAGCTAGCTGGTCCGCAAAAAACGTAATACGCCACATTTTGTTGCTTTTTCGTTGCGCAGGTGCGACACAAATCTTCTATGTATCAACTTAAGACGAGATGAGACAACTTAGAAAATGTAATTTTGCCACGCAAGAGATTCATGTGTATATATGTATGTAAAGTCGTTGACTATTGATTTGAAGAAGTGCTAAGGTTGTTGAATCCAATTTTTCAAAAACTATAGTTTATCTTACAACTTGCGTTTGTTATGTCTCGTAACACTTGTAACTGTGGCACTTAGCTTTCATTTTTAGTAGATTGCATTTGTCCCAAGCGTTGGCGTGTATTTCTGTTGTTCCATTCAAAATGGCTCCTTCCATCTCAACAAAACATCTATTGTGGAATAGATACTTTATTTAATTTTTTTATTGTAAAAAAAATCCGCAGAAACCTATAGTTTGTTTGCAGAAATGTGTAATAAGCATGCTCCATCGACTACAACCTTGTAGAATGCTTTCGACGTTGTTTTAAAAGAGCGTCAAAAACTGTTATCAAAATTAAATAAGCTTAATTGGAAGCATTATTCGATCAAGATTCATCCTAAAGGCAATTGGAATTTGCTATTGTATTCAATGTTGACAATGTGTTTTAGAACGTTCACAGATGATGTGACTAGTTTAAAAGCAAAAACATTGGGTATCACATGAATTACTCTTTTGTAAAAATTGCTTCAATGGCGAAATAAGATGTTTTTTAGGATCGGATTGCTGAAATTGATAAAAAAGAGAGAATCCCAATGCACAAAATGCTGGGTTAAACCAGTCCGAACATCACAACCGAAATGAATAAATCACAGCACCTTCAGATTACAATTTGTTCCGATCCATGCAGTCACGGCTTTTTGACGCACGTTTTAGTTCTTTCGAAAGTATTGAAATGCAGCTGAATAGTTTGGTAGCACTGCTTCCGAACCACTCTTACAGAGGTGGAATCCATAAATTGTTCGAAGCATGGACGAAGGCTGCAACTTCAAATGGACCATATTTTGAATTAATTTGCATTTAATTGTTTAAACCAACAAAACCTTTTTATTTATCCCAAAAAGTTTCTTTTATTTTTCTGCCATATGCATCACAAATGTTGTGTAAACACAAACGACGCATTTTAGATCGAATAAATACACATTTTCCTAAAGAAATAAAATGAAATCAAACACAAACTGTATTTTCCACATTACTTATATTTATGATTTACCAATTTAAATATCATCTCTTTGTAATGTCTATATAATTTTATATATTCTCTTCAAATTATCTTTGCATTATTATCAATCAATATGTATCATCCATATCATCAGCATCTTCTCGTCATCAGCCAATTTTTTTACATTTGTATTCTTGTCATAATTAGTTTCATTTTTAATATATTTCTTGCTTTCGTCTATGCTTTGTTTTGTTAAATTTATTATAAATGCCTAATACATATGCACACAGATTTCTGTTTAGTGATGTATATGTTTATTTGCTCTCTTTAAAATCTCATTTTGCTTGCTTCAAAATATATCATTTTTTTTCTGTTTGATTTGCATTTTAATCATTTTGTTCATCTTATGTTCTTTCCAACCACCATTAGCTTGTTTTCTGACCTAATTTATAAATAATTACCATCATATTAATCCTTCTGTATGAAATAATTTAGTTTGTATTATACTTTTGTTATAATTGAAGACAGTCTATTTATTACGGTGTTAATGACTTACTCACATTACGGTCATATTGAATTGTATTTGAAAAGCAAACGCTTTGAGGGAAATGCCGCAAGCAAAACCAAAGTAAATATCAGCAAAGCTTCATCATTTATTTGAACAGTTTTTCATTCCTCGTGTTCCTTCTAACCATTTTTTGATGTTGATAAATCGCTTTTAGCCACCTAACTATAAATTTCTAAGAATGAAACAATAACTATTATGGCTCTGGAATTCCAATTGAATATCATTGTTTTTGTTTACTTTTATATTTTTTTTGAGGTTTTTTTTTTAAATATAATCAATATTACAATCCATAATTTATGTTATCAATAGTTGTTTAATAACATTCAGATATATTCAGTTGATTTAGCTTTGATGGTTTTTGAAGAATTTACTCCGACAGTAACACCTTCTCATCTATATCTTCATTGTCAATAGTTTTCTTCCTTAAAGTTCTCTTGTAACTTTCAATTTTTTTCTTAATAAATATATTGATTTAATTTGAAATTTTTTGTTTGCTTTTGTTTTGTATTAACTTCTTTGAATAAGCACACCTCTAAAATTCACCAAACCTTCTAAATATATTACCACAAACATCAAATTGATTTTTTTTTTTGTTAATGCAATAATTTGTTATTCATTACTTCATACTTATTTCCAATGATAAATCACCTAATTCATTTTGAGGTAATATATGCGTGTATTACTTCGTTTCACTTTTGTTTTGAGAAATGCTTTTGAATTACGACACGTATTATTAGTTGTTCGTTTTGTGGTTTGATTTACTTAATGTGAATAACGAGTTTTAAATCAAAATCCTGGTTGAAAAATTGACGCGTCTGATTTTGAAAAGATACTCAATAAGAATTTCATTTGAAACTATAATATTTGGTTAGTCTGTTTATTTTTAGTGGACTGTGCTGTGTGAAACAACAAGAAATCTGTAGCAATATCTGTGAGATTCACTTTTGTTACGCCTCATTTTAATTTCGTCAAGAAACTTAGCTAAACATATGAACTATTTTTGGCTGGATATATTCTATGCCAGTTCTATGTATACTATGCCAAAACATACTCTATAAAGCATAGCACATATTTTCAAGACCTTTGTCAAACCCAAGCTTGAATCTGAATCTCAACAACAAGAACTGGATAAAACGAAACGAAGAACTGCTCAGAATAATAATGATTAAATCAAGTAAACAGAATTTTTGCTTGATTTAATCATTATTAATCATTATCAGTCTGACAATTTCTAACCTAAAAGCGGAAACAAAAAGCATCCTCTTCTCCCAAAACTAGCTTTGGTCCTAACTTCCGGTTCTGATATCGAAAAGGCTACATCAGGATATGACAGCAATCTCAAGGACGTCAAAATGACACATTACATAGAACACACGAAAGGAATTGGCTGACCTCATCGCTCTACTTCAATCATCCATTCAATAACAAAAGAACCCTAGCCTACGACGAAAATGAAAAACTATCCAAAAGCAACGCAACCACAAACAAAACCCTTACAGCCTGAAAATATAAGACATCAGCTACATCACCGATTATTAATGACGCTGAATCACCATTCATGAAACCAGTTCCAAGCATCCTACTCCAGTCAGACCAATGGACAGGCACATGGTCCAGCGCCTCAGAGACCGAGGAGCTAAGTTTTGAAACAGCTAAAAAATTATATCGAATCCAGATCATTCGATCAGCCATCTCTAATCACAGAAAGATCATTGAGATCTTAACCGAACTGAAGGTATAGTACCAGACGTACTACCCTTCTAAGGAGAAAAATCTGAAAACTATAATCGAAGGGCTCTACGGCTCAGCGCCAGAAGAAGAGACCAAGAACGTCAGAGCTTCCTCTCCGTCGAAGTGTTCTTGCTCGAAATTGAATCAGATTCCTCAAAGATTTTGTAAGTTTTCCTCCTAAGAGATACGAACAATTCCAGACTCTCGCTTCTCGCAGACTGAGAAGAAGAGTCAAAGTGCGTTAACTGCGAAGACAAATATCTCGCAATCTATGGGGTCTGCTTTCATAAACCAAAGAACTTGAAGAAATCATTTGCACAAGTGGAAAGTGTGAGTTCAGCTCCACCTCACCAAACCTCTATCACTACCGCGGCCAAACCTTCATTCAACCCCCAATCAAACTCACAAGCCCCAACGACTCCTATGGGGGCTGCCTCCATCATGCAAAAATAACAACATACAGTAGTGGCAGTCATCATGGAAAAAATGGTTCGAAATATCTTTACTATCCAAAACTCGCCAAGCATACGAAAATAAACTCCACTAAGCATTTTTCAATTCTCGCGTCGAGTGTGAGTTTTTAATGCCCAAAATAAGCAAACTGATGCAAATTTTAGTTAATTCGGAAATCGATATATTGCTACAGCAAGAATCATTCCTCATATACGCCAACTACCCCCAGCTTCCCAACTATATATTATATAGGAACCATAGAATGAGTGGAAAAGAGGATGCACTGCAGGGAAATTTTAGTTTATTTTATTTATTCACCGAACAAAGGTACGAATTACATGTACATATGTATGTACAATACCAAACAAAAATTAAAAAGCAAAGTAAAAAAAACAAAGGAAATAAGTAACAAATAAATTAATAAATAACAATTAATAAATAAAGCATTGATATATAGCTTAAGGTTAGGGGGTACGGATGACTTGGAGAAGGGAATATTTGAAGGATAATTTGGAAATCGTAAGGGAATATAGATTGCTTATGCTGTTGAATATCCTGCATATTTCTATTTACCTGGTCATTGGCTGCAAATGTAGTGGAATGTGGATATTCTTTTAGCAAACGATTGAACCTAAAGTTCTTTACATTGAAATTTATCACAATTTAACTGTTCAGGAATTCAGCTTTAATAGTACCTTTAAATGATTTCGAATGTGAAGCAGGCCTATATCACCATTCTTCTGGATGCAAATGTCGATAAGTTTAAATGAAACAGGCGAAACTCATAAGGGGGTAAGCTATTAAAATCATAAGGGCTGTACAGTTCTCTTGAGACGAAAAGTAAAAATTGCTTTGAAACCTAGCTGTTTGTTTGCACGGGAATGTATTATATTTTATAATAGTGTAAGGATAATCATCTAAAGGCTGGTACTGAGTTAATCGTGAAGCTAAATTTTGACGTCTCCATTATCTGGTCATTCTTTCGAACGAAAATTTTGAAGAATTTCATGTTTCGATCGATTTTTTTATCAAAAAGACATTTTCACAATTCAATGTTCAAATTCAAACTCCAAATGTCACTTTTTATCTCGAAAAAATGAGCTGCACATACCAAAATGGCGTGAAATGACTGGAGACATGTGCCAATGTCATCTGCATTTCAATTTTGAAAGCAACTATTGACGAAAAGAAGCAACTTTTCACGATAAGAAGCGAGTACAGCTCTTGCTTATTTTCAAAATGAACTTTCAAAAATTTTCGCCGAAAAAAATTTCACGATAAATTTTGTATGAAAATTTCACGTGAAACCGAAGACAGTACTAAACTTAAGATAACACCGAGCTCGTGCTAACAAATTATTGCCGAGGAAGTAAGTATAGTGTGTGATCGTGCACTTTCGAGGAAAACTAATAACCTGGCACTTATCACTGTTGAGGGAGAGCTTGTTAATACTGCAACAATGTTCAAGTGAATCAAACTTGGATTGGAGAAAGAGTGCATCAGATTTAGATTCAATGGTCTAACAAAATTTGAGATCGTCTGTATAAAGTAAATGTGGTATATTTGCAAGGACGTGAAATACAGAAACGCTTTCGAAAAAATTCCTTGAAATGTTACACATTGTGTTCGATTGTGAAGGTAGGAGGCTCGCCAGCTAAGTAAATATCCGGCAAGACCGAATTTCTGAAGCGTTAGAATTAAGGTGAAACGCATGCAAGTCAGTGTAGACTGCGTCGATTTGGTATCTTTTGATCATTTTACACAGAACGTCTGAGATTAGGATGGTTAAAGATGACCTTGAAAGGATACCGGGGCAATAGTCGGTGCAACTTGTTCGTAACTTTCCAGTGGTCTTTCTCTAATCTAGGAGCCATCTAAGGGAAAACAATCAAATTCAATCAATTTAATTTGATTTTCATTTTGTTATATGCACAAAACACCTCCTGTGTCCGTTCAAATTACCAAGCTTGAAAAATTTACTGAGGTATGATCAACTAATCCTGTTGCCAACTTTATGACTTTTCATTAATCGATCTCTGATACCAATCTTTTCTTGACTAATCTAAAAAAATCAGTCCCAAAGCAAATCAGTCGAAGTACGAGTACTCAAACAAAACCTTTTTTCAAGTACAATATCATATCAGCAAGTGTTACTTACATCAAATATCAAATACTCACAAGTATGCTAGTATTAAATACTCTCCCGTACGAAATCCTAGCAAGTACGAAAATACTAGCAAGTACGAAAATACTCGAAACGAAAATACTTGAAAGTACGAAAATACTCGCAAGTAGGAAAATACTCGATATGAAAATACTTGCAAGAACGAAAATACTAGGTGCGAAAATACTAGCAAGTACGAAATACTCGTGAGTATGAAAGTATGAAATACGAGTATATATTAGTATTAGGATACTACTACGTCGCTGCTTGATTGAAATGAATCAAATGGAGGAAATTTATTGGGTAAATTCTTGATTACATGTATAGTTCACAAAAATGCTCGTACCTAATATTTTTGAATTTCGTACTAGGTACTGGCTGTTCCAAAAAAAATACCTGTTCCATATTCCTGTTCCAGTAACACGTTTCATCTCTAGTACAAACGCATTTTCGAGTATTAGTTTCAGTACAGGAGTTTATTGATGACGTTCATGCACACCTCAACAACAAAGACGCAGTCTTCCTTGTCGTGGACCTTAATGGCTACAACTCTCATAGGAGAGCTGTTACAGGTAGCCCCATTGGGATCACATTTGACAATTTCATTACAGATAAACATATCTCCAATGCGCCTGCACACTTCAGCCCTTTAAACAGCTTCGCTGTAGTCATTGCGATCTCACTCGCACTCAATCAACATGTGGATATCAATATCCTTGAAGAGCTGTCTTCTGATCATAAGTCGATCACATTTCGAGTAGAGAACATCCATTTTGATGATCCGACAAGAGAGAAAAAATGTCACCAACTGGTTTAAATCAATAGATATTCTCATCATTGCCATAAAACAGTCAAAAGAACGAAAAGCTAGTGGCGCAACTGGTCCTATAATAAAGCGGGAAGCAAACTCGCTTACCTACTATTTACTTGGACAAATATTTCAGCACCAGAATGAGCAATGGGAGAGTTTGATACAAAACATCGAGCCTGAGGATAACACTTTATGGCGACGATTTTGATACTTTAACACCAAAAACTAACCGCGGATGCTACCAATCTGTGGCACACAGGGCCTAAAATACAACAGAGCAGACAAAGCTAATATCTTTGCGGACTCTTTGGGAATACAATTTCAAGAGAACATCTCATCCGACGACAACCTGGACTATGAAGACTACATTGAGCAAGCGCCGCAAGTCTTGCCAATTTTGAATCTCAAGAGCTAAACCGTAGGAATCTGCTGACCGTTGGGAAGAGAAGATCTTGATGAACGGATTGAATCGACAAAAATCGCCTGTCGTAGATAACATTAGCAAAACTTGCTTGACAACGTACTACGTAGAATAACGGTAATAATAAACGCCATATTGTTGCGTTTCCAGTTGCATGAAAATCAGCCATTATTATCATTCTACTGAAACCTAGTAAAAACTTAAAACTCACTCAGAACTGGAGACCAATCAGCCTCCTGTCATCAATAGCCAAATAAGCCGAAGGCGTTTGAGCGTAAAAGTCTCCGAGGACAACATTCTTCTGGAAGAGCTGTTTGGCTTCAAGCCATTTTGCTCCACAGAACTCCAACTAGCTTAGGTGATCGAACGCATCCGAACAGAGCTTGGGGCTAGCTATCTTCCATATAACGCACAATCACTTGAAAAAAAGAAACTTATTTGAATGATTTCTGGCCTCCTTGTCAGCTTTTAAGAAGAATTCAAATTTCCACACCTTTAAAATTCTCAATAAACTGATATAAAACTCTGATTAGCAACAATCTGTCGAAAAATTTCAAATATGTGCTCAAAACAATCGATTTAAAAAAACTGTTTAGCTAAATTCACGGAAAAACAAAATCGATCAATGTTTGAGTAAACAGAAACAAACTACCAAAAAATGACTAACCGAATTATTTACTTATCATGCATTTAAAAAGATATCTTTCAATATCGGCCGAATAAATATCGAATGTCACATAGCCCCAGCCTGAACCCTAAAATCAACACTACGATAACATCGACGCATGCAGTGCACCACTGAAATTCGTGTTGTGCCCATTTCTACTTTCATTGATGACTGTCAGACAGGGGTGATAGCGATATCTAAATATTTTGAATATTTTCATTATCATCATTCAGTGTCAATTCGATATAAAATTTATTTACTGTTTGTTTTTTGTATGAAATCAAATATTGATAGTGTGCAAAATTCAGATTTAATTCACGTGCTAATTACCTGATATATTCGGGTCGTGTGAATGTGGTTACAAGCAAATATAATCGAAATTGAAAATTGACACTAAAATTTTTATCTTTAAAACTCTCGCTCTTCACACTAGCACATCAAACACACAAAACTCGGATATTATCTTCAAATCACTTCGACTCTTTTCTCTTCATATTTTGATTCGTGTTTCAAATCAGAATCGAAAAATTATTCGTTGCATCGCCATTTTAAATCAATATTTTTCCAAAAAAATTATAAATATCTATAACTGCAACAATGGAATCATTATCATCATCATCATCATTGATATTATTATCACAAAAAACATAAAGCGCAATTTGCCCAAGAACAGATTTTAAAGACATATTTCATGTTTTTGTATTGTAATATAATTTGTTCTCGAATGCAAAGACAGGCGGTAGTCAAGGAAAGAATTAATATTTTGGAAATTAAATTTCGAACAGGATACTGTGTATGAGTTTCGTATTTTAAAATGTGATCAGTAATGGGCATTAATTAAAATAGAATTTGTTATTCTACCTATCCTAAATAATTAATAATAATATTATATCAAGAATATATGTATAATTTTCAATTATGTATTTTCCTTTTATCGTCATAAATTATTTCTTCAATTTTCATATTCTTGCTGTCAATTACAATTTTACCTGGGAATAGTTGTAGTTTTTCAAAATTCTCCATCAAAGTTTTCTGTTCGATTTCAATGAAAATAGTTTTTGTTTTTTCCTTTTGCCTCGCTAACATATTTCATCGTCACATTTTTTAATTTGCGTCCGTAATACATTAATTACTATTTGAATTAGTTTTTTTCTCTTCAATTATTCGTAAATATATAGACGATTTATTTTGTTTATCATAAATTGATTTTCTCTCATATTATTTATTCAATATTACTATTCATATTTTGTTGGAGAAAATGCTAAATAATTTATTGGTTTTATTAGATAGATATCATAAAATAAGTTATACATTTAATGTTTTCCAATTGTTAATTTGTTCGCTAAATTTTCCATTGATCTTACTAAGTGAAGTGAAAGAATAATTGGTTTTTCTTTTGTCTTTGTGAATATTTAAAATAAAAGTGGATGAGATTTTGTTTTTATTTATCTATGCTTTGATTTATCTCGAAAAAGTCAGTGATTTGTGAATGAATGAATCATGATTTTATACTTTTAGCTTTATATAAAGATGTTGCATCGAAAAGTGGTAAAGTATTGTCTTGGGTAGGTCTACCTTATATCTTCATTCTTTTTAGAGCTCATAGCAGATTTTAAAAAAAAACGCCTTCCTACGGCGACACATAGATTTGTTCTAGTAAAAAGTTGATTTTAAGTGCAGCAACCAAATTATAATTCTGGCTATTTTAAGGCTTATACAGGGCAATTGGAAAAAAGGTAACTCAACTTCAGAATGAAGTTGGCAAAGCCTTCATTCATACTAATTTAACTAACATACTTGATTAATTTTGATTAATTTTTAGCACTGCGACCGCCTGGGTATATTGTGCCTCCTCTGCGTTATGTCCTATAGGATACCCAGGCTTATTATGAACTTGAATATATTCCTCGACAGGACATTTGCTATGTCCTTGGTGAAGGGAAGAACAAAGCCAAGGAACTCTAATTTTCGGCTCATACTGAATAGTGCGTGAGAAGATATTCTACATATTCTGCCGTTTCTTCACAGTATCTGCAACAGTCTTCTTATCGATCTGTGGAGGTACTTTTTGCAAGGAAGGTAACCTACCAATACTCCACATAAGGGTCTTATGCCCCTTTTGTAGGGAGCCACTGCTTCATTTGCTCTTTTGTTGTGGAGGTATTTTTTAGTGTTTCAAGCCCTCAAGATGACCACTAGCTTTCTATTTTTTTCTTGTGGCATGCTATGATTCCTTTGTTCGTGTCTGCTTTTGCAAAGGCCCAGTACGAAGTACGACCAGTAAAGGCTGTTTTTGCTACTTCTTTTGCCTTGGTAACTGATCCTCGTTTCCTTTGTACCCCTCATGGTCGGGGTTCCATATCAAATCGTGGCTTCATATAAAATACCGGTTCTAGATTTAAAAGGGCCTCCATTCCTGCCGGTAGGGTGGAGCTCGTTGCTCCTGTAATCAGCAGCGAGGCCTTTTTTTGAAACTTATTGGAACTATTAACAGCAGTTTTTTGTGTGGTTTCCTTCCATCACACAAATAAGCTTAAACGTTATTCAGGGAGAGTAAAGCCAACTGCGCTATGCTAGTCCATATAACATGATAGGTCTCATCATTTGTTTGCATACAAAGACTTTCTGCATTGAAGAAAGTCCTCAATTGCGGCCAAGCATTTGTTTTGTCACCCAGTGTTCCTTCAATGTTATTTCGTTTAGATAATTGTCCCAGGTGAGTTCTATCTAGGTGGATTCCTTAATATTTTACCTCTTTCTGCAGATATAAGAATGAGCGCCTAATTTTTAGAGTTTATCTCTAGTCGATTAACTCAAAGTTAAGTTAAGGGTCCTAATTGATAATGCATAGCAGAATTCTAGGTCGAGATCACAGAAAACGGGTCAGTTACAAAATTAATGATAAAGGGTCATGGCATACTGAAGAGAGTTGAAACTATGTGCAGAGCGGAAAATTTCATAATACACAGAGATTTCAGCCAGGAAGCTAAATCCAATTTTGCAGTCGTCCGCCAAAAAGGAAGACTAACATGTAGTTTATGAAAATATGCACGTGCCGTATCTATTCGAACTGTTAATAGTCTGATCACAGCCTCCTCGTTGTTGCTGCGGTAAAAACTCTTTCGTAAATAAAGGATTGGTTTATATGATAAGCTTTGGTGAGTTAACTCTTAGCGAAAAAATCCCCAAACCAATGGTGAAGCATTATATGGTAAGTGCTGCTGGGCTAAGCAGTCGCTAGTTTGCGCATTTAGATGTCGATTGGTAAAAACCCGCCTGATTGCATGCCTAGGCCACGATACAGAGGATAATACGGCTGACTTTTACAACTCCTGATACTGGTAGGACTAAAAATGGTGCAAAACAGTGGTGCAAAATATGGCTCCACACCACAAACAAAGACTGAAAGAAGGAAGAAGATGCCTTCTCCAAACCTCATGTAGTAAAAGGCAAGCCGGAAGAGAGGAACCCTCCGCCTCTGCTGATCCTCTAAAAAAAATTGCAGAGAAGCTCTCCCGAAGCATGGAAGCGCTTAACATGACTTCGGAGGAGCTATCGAATTAGGCTCCAAACCTGAAGAGCATGAGCGGTGCGGTTTATAAAAGGATGTTGTGGCAATGACACTAGAAGCCAATAGGAAAAGGCCCGGACGCAAGAACAACAGGCCGCTGAAAAAGATAAAGGTTGCGGATGTTTCACAAATATTTGAAGCATCCTCAACCCAGTAAAAAACTGCGACATGTAACTTTTATCGGAGCCTTACAGGGTGTTAGAATGGTGATTAAACAAAAGAATTTCTTACGACCATTCAATTGCATGAGGCATATAAAGTTCTTCACGAAAGAGTGCTAGCAGAGGTGGAGGAAGGCGTTGCTTTTCGTTTTCTTAGCAACTATTCCTTAGCTTTTCACACATACAAAATAGGCTACGTGTCTCTTCATTGCGGAGATAGACCAACGATTAAATGGATTCGGGCGGGGCCCTAAAGATAAAGTCGTGGAAAGGAGCCAAGCTATGCGCCACAGAGGAGTCCCTGATTCCTAGTCATAAGATTCCTGCTGACTATTGCCCCAGTTCAACGGATCTGGTAACGGTTAAGATAAGGTAAAATAAAGTAATAAGGAAAGCACCTAGAGTTGGTCGAACCATCACGGTAGTGGAGCATGAATCCGAGGTAGTCCAATCTTTCAACTACCTAATTTCGGAGACGCTACAACTATGAGTTTTACTGCAGATTTTACGACAGACGACAGCGCGGGAGGCTTTGGATATGCTGGAGTGATGTCATTGACTAGGACGCACGAAGCTTAGGGGTACCTAACGGGATGAAAAAATTTATTGGAGGTCAGGGCCAGACCCCAATCATAGCGCCGATAATGATGATGCAAATAAGCTTAAACGTTATTCAGGCAGAGTAAAGGCAACTGCGGTATGCTGGTCGTAGCAGCGGACCAAACATCAGCTTCCAGAATAACTGAAGGAGACTGCAATATTATCTTTCGGTTTGGGCAAAACAAGTTGACCGATGAAATGTTGGGTGGAAGGGTATCAAAGCTTCCGGTCACTCTTGCCTCCAGTATGGGGTGCAGGGGAACCGATATGGAGGCAACTCATAGATCAATTAAAACTTAGATTAAGTTGAACCTGCATCATGCCAAAGCTGCCATGGCGGAAGCATGAAGCAAGTTTATAGTATGGGGCCAATGCAAGAGCGCTGCTAAATAAAGACAGAATATATTACCTATATACAAAAAATATCAAGTTCACCCGGGGAAGAAAACTCGAAGATAGCGATAGTAATTAACACAAACATTAACCTGTAATCCCAGACTACAACAGGTGCACAGTGGTCGCTCAAGCACAGGTTTCCATTGAAGGAGACCGGCAACATTTGCCTGACTACATCTTCGGTAATAACATCAACCATGGGCGTGTCCAGCCTCGAATTTAGGTAAAAAAACGAGGAAAACAAGGAGAGAAAAAAAAACGAGGAAATATTTGTTTCATTCGTGTTTTTATCATGTACACATTTATTCGTTTTACCACTACTACACTTTTTTAATCAAACCAACAGCAATTTACGTGGATTTTTTTGTCTTTAATAGTAGCGATTGTGTTTCGCACTTGTGGCACAGAGTTTAAATCGTTTATGGCAAGATTTAATCTATGACTGACACAGTGGAAAAATAATGCTTTTTGTATCTCCTTTTCAAAATGGCTTGAACGCCTCCATCTACGCTCGTTTTTCGAGGATTTTTCGAGGATTTTTTTCTAGGGATGGGCATTTGCCCCCCTCTGCCCCCACCTGTACACGCCCATGACATCAACCGAGTAATAACATCAAGGAACTGGTAGACCACAGCAGAAAATAAAACGCTAATAATTGATTATGATGCCAATGCACGTCTCATGACATCAAGGAGCAATGATGTCAACACTTGAAGTGAGTCACTCTTAGAGTTCGTTCTAATTTGTTAGTTGACTATAGCTAATAAAAGCAAGAAACCAACATTTCTGGCTGTAAACAAGTAATAGGTAGTAGACCTGACGTTGCTTTCAAATAATGCAATGTATCTAGCGAAGAAGTGGAATGTCCTAATAGGAGCTCCTTTATAGACATATAGTATCCGAACATATATCGTAAAAAGGGTCAAGTACAGACAACCAAAATCCACAAACTGGGAAAGCTATCGAAATTGTTTTACAGTGATGTTTAAAGGCCCGCATCCGAAATACATTACGAGGATGAAATGACACGGTCACCAGAATAATCCTCAAACCACACGATGAAAACTGTCCTGGTAAAACGAATACCACCAAAACGAGGGTGCCACGGTGAAACAAGGAACTAGAAAAGGTCCGAATAGCCGGGGGAATCGAGATCAACAGGGCCAAAATGACATCGAACTGAAAGGCCTACCAACATAATCTCTCAGAATATAACAAAAAGCTAAACAGACCCAACCGAAATGCTTGGAGTGCCTTTTGTGAGAGTCTTAATAGTATTCAAGAGACTGCCAGGATAAAGAAGTTCCGGTCCAAAGGCCACCAAGGTCATATATCATTACTTCGAATTCCAGGTGGAGGGACGACGACTGTCTTTGAAGACACAGTGAATTTTGAATAGGCAATAAACTCCTTCAAACTCTTTAAATTGATGGGTTTACTTCGACTCTGCTATAAAGAGCCACAGGGTGACTGGAAACCATTATGGTACACATTTATAAATTGAGCTTGAAACCCAGCAATATACCATAATCGTGGAGACTGGCACATATAGAGTTCATCTCCAAAGATGGCAAGAAACTGACCTATTACCCTCACATCCTTCATTGTAATGGTTATGGTGAAGAATTGACCTATATAATAGAGTGGTCCCCTCGCTGCGAAAGTCAGTCTGCTGCAAATCTTTTTGTCAACCCTTGTTGTCTACTAGCTCAATCAAACTCGTTAAAATGGCCTGCATGGCAAACGCATTGGCTATTGTTCCAAATATCGCACTTTGGACTTCGTTTTAACGAGTTTGGTTCTTACTATGACACAAAAAAGAGTTGACTGGCCGATTTTAGGAGCAGGTCGACACTAGGAGATTTACCCTACGAAGTGATCTCTTAGTGAAGATGCTACTACAAAAATTTCAATTCCCCAACCAAAAGGGCAAGTCAGCTGTATTAGCCACTTATAAGCTGAAACGAAAAATAGAAAATGCGTTGCATAATAAGGAAATCGCTTTATCCAACTTCATGGACATAGAAGCATTGCCAAAGGCGAGACGCAGCTCGATGTACCATGCACTCCAGAGCAGAGAAGCTCCTCAAGAGATAGAGGAATGGAAGAATAAAGGAAGTACCGAGGTGTATTCGTGGAGCTGGTGTAAGAATGAACTGAAACTAATGTAGATTGCAATATTAATAGTGTTAATAGGATTTCATTTACTTTACACTGTTAAAATAAAATACGGTAATATTAATTGATTACTATTATTTTTATGGGATTCTACTGCAGCTAAAGTGGATATTGCTAATTCACAAAATAGTTTCTCTTATAACACACTAAAAAAAAAGTATTACTTTGTTTCGCTGGCAACATAAATTATAAAACTTTGTGGCTTTGCTTTCCTTGGTACGACAATATTCGACTTTCAAATCCAAAATTCATTATCTATCCACAAATCACACAAGCTGTTCTTAAAAAACACTGAACTAATTTTTTGGAAAGTAGACACAGTGAAAAACAAAATGAAAAATTTCCAATTTAAAAATAACTATTTGATTTTGAGCATAGTTCAGGGAAAATTTTGTTTATTTCCCTAATGCATACATATTTCTATGAATTATCTATACTGCATCTATTTATGTATTTCATTCAAATAGGTGTTATGTAAATTGCTTCTTCAATTTATCTAATCGCTAAATTACTACCACATGTTGATTCAGTTTATTACATTTTTGACCTCCTATGATGTTTATCGTTCTAATTCTCATCATTCCTTTCACCACCATTTCTTTCTCATCAAAGTTTTTGTTAATAGTATAGAAAAATAATTTTTAAAAATGTTTTTGTTGTTTTGTTTTTAAATTTATTCTTGATGTGGCTGAAATATCTTGCATTATTTCTATTCATACTGTTTTATTTTGACAGTTTCTTTATCAGAAGAGTTTTTTTGTTATTTTGTCAGCTACTATAAATTATTTTGCTTGTTAATTTTCTGTGTGCTTTTGAGTTTTCTTGCCATCTATGTATGTATATTTGATTTCGTTTCCTAGCATTTTGTTATTTCTCTTTAAAGTTGATTACTTTTTCTTTTAAATCGTAGAGTGCAGTATAAAATCAGTCGTTTTGCATATATCATGTGCTAATATTTTTTTATAAAGTTTTGTTGGTTTTTTTATGCACAGTATACAATTCTTTGTAAACTTAGTTGTTCTGATCGATCTGAGAAAATCAAAAGTGTTCAATTGCATATTATCACGTCTACTTCATCACTAGGTCTGTGTTCAATAATTCAATACTTGAAGGTCTCTATTTAGGTGGAAGATTTTTTCTTGTTCTAATTGTTGCTGTTTGATTGATACATAGTGTATGTTTGGATTGTAGCATTATTACCTTATTGGTTTTATTGTTTTCTATTTGTTCAATTATAATGTGTTTCCATTTATATTCTTTTCATCCTAAACTAATTTCTTTTGCATAGTATGTATAGTTGTTTATATCGATAATTCAGAAAATTATATTTCAGTTTTTCAGTTTGTTTTTTGTTTCGAAATTGCATATTTTGTTCTATCTGCTATAAATCTATTTTCTTTAATTGTTTAAAGTCCAAAATCCTATAAATTCGGGTTGAGGTGTGGCTATTTTTGATATTGTGTGAACGTTGTGTCGGTGTATTTGATTTAGAATCAGTTTTATTTTCGTCTTTTCAGATAAATTGTTTAATTCAAGTTTAATTCAAATGAAAATAACTATCGAGGTTGTAAATTAAAAACGCTAGAAAAATGGCAGGACAGATATTTCATACCATATGTAACTAATTTACCATCGAAACCGGCATCTTGTTTTCTTTAGAAGCATAGAGTTTTTCCTGATACTCAGTACATTGGATTTGGGGAAATAATATTTTCACCACAGAGGACATATAGCCTTATTTTTACTGTATCATCGATTACTTTCTGATACAATTAAAAAGAATCAGATTCTAATGTTTTTTCATCATATATATCAAAAGAAATGAAATTGAAAAACAGATTAAAAGAAATGTCAACAAATCAATATACAATATACAAGGCGCACTGAATTTTATAAGCTAAAACCAATTATTTTATTCAAGAAAGTATAGTGCTATACAGTATAGCTTACTAAAAAAAACACCGAAAAATGCTCTAATTCATCGGAAAAGATTATTCTTAGTTGATGCAGCAAGCAAAACGCATAATTCTCTGCAAATACCAACTAAAGCGGCTATGCAAATACTGCATAGAATGTAAATAATCAACCTTAAAATATATAGGTCCGCCGATGCCTTAGTTAAATAACTAATTTATATCACAATTATTATGTACAACCAAGGAGGAGAAATGAGTAATGGAACAGCATGCCATCCAGAAAATTTTGATTAAACGAAAATATTGACTGACTCTGCCAACGAAGACAGCGCTTGCTGCCCGGATTTCGTCACTGAAGGACGAGGTTGGATGTTGGACCGAGACAATTGGAGTCGTCGTCTATTAGACGTTGTCCGCTACAACACTTGCTATCAGTCTCGCTCCGATATTGATGCATTTAAAACAATATTTTATGGGTCTGATATCAAACTGAGACACCCTATTTGTGTTGGAATTTTTTTAATTTGAATTGTTACGGAGCAAACGAGAAGCCTATCTAAGCAACATTGATTATGAAATGGAAAAATTACGTGACAAATTGCATGAAATGACCAAAAAGTACCGAAGGTGAAAAATTTGAACGGAACTGCGATTTTAAAGTAAAATTTAAATAAAACTGTGCTACAAGAAATAAAAGAAAATATATCTTATGAAAGTTGACAGAATTCAAACTATTTCTGGAGTGGTAAAAAATAACACTTTATTGAGTTGAACACTGAATTCGAGAAAAAAATGAATGATTTTCACACCAGCTCTCTGCGCAAAGTAGACATCGAATATGAATCTTAATGAATAGCAGTAATTGATCAGGGTGATTAAAGCAAAACCATCCGCCATATTTATTAAAATAATCCGAAAAACTAAACTTAGGCAGTGGAAGATCTATCCTGCGATTTTACAATTGAACAGCAGTACGAAACCAGTCTATGAGAAAATGCGCTTCATTTCTATTTGTCAAGGGCATCATTGCAGCCGAACGAGTCGCGGGCAATGGAAACTAGAGTTTCGAAGAAAGAACTAGAGGAGTTGGATAAACAATGAAGTAATGTGTATATGTAAAATGTAATGGCAGCACTATTTTCAAGCAATCAATGGAAAAAATTGATTGCGCTTATAGTCCTTTAGGTAAGCTAACATTCCTTTTTCTGATCTCCAGCTTAACTTGCTCATTAAAATTGAATATTTCTTACTGTTATACAATGAAACCCTATGATTTTATTTCCTAGATAGAGAACAAGTAGGGATCCCGATGATCACATCGATCATATTTTGTGCTAAGCTAATGATCCATAGAATCTGATTTTCGCTTCAATTCAATTCCGGGCACCGCTAAAATTGAAAAAAAATATGGAAAAAACTAAAGTTTGCAGGCAAAACGACAATTTTACAAAAAAAGCAGCAAAAAATAATATCACATTTCTGTTTATTTCAAATCTTACTTTTTATATATTGGTCAGAAACCAACAAACATGTAATATTTTCAAATAATCTGCATTTACTGTTTTCTACCTTTCATCAAGAAGGTTAATATAAAAATAAGAAAAAAATGAAATCGATTTGAAATATTTACTAATTTGTATACGTGTATTTATCATAATCATCAAGTAATTGCATTCTAATGTTTCTTGTGAATCTTGTACATAATAATCGACTTTAGTGAGTTGGGACAATCAAACAAAACACAACTTTCACAGAAACATGAAAATCGACCTTAAAATCAAAACTAAATTGTAAGAGTAATTAAATGCAGATCAATTATATTAATCCGTTACTGTACGAACCTCATAGGTACAAGAATCTTTATTTTTGTGATGGAAAAATTACAATTTATGGGAAACTTGCTTCGTATAATCTTATCGTTGTGTTGTTTTTGTTTCCTTCCTATTTTCTCGTCAAAAGTCGTGCCGACAACTTTGCTATGATAAAGTTTTACTAGTTCACATTTTCATAGAATTTTATAATTATTTTTCATTCATGTAATGAATTTGACTGCAATTGATTGTTCTAAAAACCTTGACTTTTATTTGAATTTGTGTAAGTATTTTATTCAATGTCGTTTGTAAATAAGGGTTTTGGTTTTTTTATATAAATATCATAAAATGTCTATAATTGTGTTGTTTTTCCATATGATCTTGTGTTTGTTTTGTTTAAATAATGTTTTTTTATCTTCAAATAATAAAGATATTACCATAAAATAATTATCATAATTCTGTAAGAAGTAAATTTGTTTCTCTTTTAAAATTTCGAATAAATTTGGCTTCGAATATTACTTTTAGTTTATACATCTGAATTAAGTATAATTTTTTTGTTTCTAAACAGATAAACTTTTTTGTTTGTTTTATAGTTATTGTTCAGAATTTAACTGGATTGGGTATATGTATTCGTCACGAGCTAAAAATAAACATTTTTCACTCACAATTCTTTGAATATTCGTTTCTTTTTCTTGTACGCTTGCTACAATAATAATACGCTATTGTGTATAATATCTAAAAACAAAGAAGACTATCGCTTCATTCATTATGCGAAAAACAATAATTGGAAATTTGTAAAAGTACTTATTTTCAATTAAAATAAAATAAATTTTGGTTACTGGATAAAGCGAATGAAACTAAAGCACGAACTTTTAAAAAAAATATCAAAAAGATCTATATAATATTCTATTATATATTTCCTCTTTAATTGTTTTGCATTTCTCTCTATCTCCTTTTATATAAAATTGATTATATATTTTAATATAGTATATATAGATAAAATGTAGATGTATGTACTTTATTCTTTCTTTCCTTTTGTTTTTGCTTAAGCTTGTGGTTTTATCGGTGTTTGGCAATATGGACATTCATTTACTAACTGCACACATGAATCACATAGTACATAGTGATTGCATGGCTCTAATGTTATTGTACGGTTATTCTCTTCGCATTTCATACATTTTGTAGCGGTTTCTAGATATAATACTTTTTCAACATCTTCCAATTCGGTACGTAATTTGGTCTGAAGAATAGAATTCAATGAAATATGAATATGTCTAAACAAACAGCTTTTTTATTTGGATACTCACTTGTAATAGTTTTAAGTTTTGGATTGATAAACCTCTTAAATCCCTACTTATATTTTGTTGTTGTTCAAGACGCGATTTCCATTCCATAATTTCCTCTTTCGCTTTATCACGCTGCATTTCAGTTACTGCAAGCTGAAAGAGAAGGCAAAAAATTTGTTCAGAGTCAACCTTAATTAAAAGAAAAATAAACGAACTTAAGTAAAATTTAATGCATTGTCCTAGAATTTAACTATACATTGCTCATTTTCACTTCTAGGCCTTTCTCAATAAAAATACAATCAATACAGAAGGAAACAAAGCTACTAAATTCAAAGTTACTGTAGGGTAAAAGGACTCGCAAATCGAAACAATTTTACGTAGAACGGATCAATCGAATTTTGCGCCATAGGATTAATTGTTCATTATTGAGCCTAATTCGATATCGGGTTTTTTCGTTTCAACTCTGATATTTTTACAGAGCATTTAAGACTCAAATATCAAAGTAGTTTTGCAGCCGTTTGGGTGACACGCATTGTCTCGCGTCTATAGTATAACTTATATATAAGGACTGTCTGAGAACAATGACCTCTTTTCCCCCGAACTACTAACCTCTACTTAGCGTAATTGTATTTTCTCGGGTGGCATATTTTCTATTACGTTTATAATGACCATTTATTTGTTCTATTATGGGGTATAAATGAAGATGACGTCATAAAAACAAGACCAATTGCGCTGTGAAATTATTTCAAAATCCATGGAAAATACTCGAATAAAACTACTGGAACAAGCCAGCCAAAGATATAGGAATGTCCCTGTCGGTAATTATACGGAGAATTATAAAGTTCAACCGTTCAGAGGCAGATAGAGTAGGTCAAATAGACAAAAGACAGTCAATTAAGAAGTAGCTCAGAAGATCAGGAGGTAATACGAGAAAATTTTCAGATTCTTAGACTAATGATATACTGCTGGTATTAATACCAGGATATGGATACCACGGTATCAATAACTTGGGAAGGTGATACACTGCGCCTACGTGATATTGTGTGACATCATCTGTCAGAAGTGAAAACTGTCAAATTGAGTGTGGAGTAAAAAGTGAAACGGAATTGAAAGGAACTTGTATTTTTTGTCAAATTTGCAGAATAAAATTGCTCTTTTTTTCTAATCCATATTGAAACAAGTGACACTTTTAAAATAAAATCATTTAGTGACATTTTTCAATTATCTGGATTGGAAAGTTTAATTATTACACTCACCACTGGTAGGAAATTGTCTCTGGTGGCAGTAAAATTCTCGCGGTATCAATATCACGATACAGCATAGATACCACGTATGTACCGCTTTACCTTGTTGATATTAGCCTAGAACAGCGTGATATACAGGTAGTATGGAAAATACCAAGGTATCAATACCAGCAGTTTATCAGTAGTATTAGTGCGAATTGTGACTGCCTCACAAATTAAGAAATTTTATAAGTTTAGAGCCCACGAAGCCAAGCCGAACCAATGAGAAGGTCAAACAAAATTTGGCTGCATTATAATGTATTGTCGTATGCATATACGCACTGAAGCCTCATTTGTATTGGCAAGAAGGGTCCAGAGCCATCTTTCGGAACAAACAAGCAAAATTCGCGCAGAACATCTTAGCGACCGAAAAAGTAGACAATAGTGTCCGATTTCTGCAGACTGTTCAACGGCCACCATTAAAAGGTCCCTCGTCGAAATGAGTCAGTGAGTCTGAAAAAGCGATTCAAGGGATAAGCAGTGAAGAACAGCGGGCCGTGAAGCTTTTGTGTATGCGAACGTTTTCCAAGTTTTAGTTTAATAAAATCATGTTTAGCTCCAAACAAAAAATATTTAGTTTGAAAAACGCATAGAATCACGAGCATTATTTCAGGAATGGTATAGGTGCCAGAAGTCAGTTTCTTTTGCATTTGCGAATCAATAAGTGTCTTCTGAGGAATTTTGAAATCCGTAAAGAAAATTCGTGAAAAACGTGTGGACTAACTAGGAAGTGAGATATTTGCTACAAAATATCATGTGAAATAGTGTGAACTTAAAAAAAATGCGATGGTTAGTAAGTGAATTAATGATAGCGGAACCGATTTATTAACTCTCGCAATAAATCAGCTGTGTTATCACGACTATATGATGACTATGCAAATGAAGATTGAATTTCCCAATGATGAAACGGGCCAAGACTACACTCAAGGGGTAAAAAGGAGTGGGGAGAAGGTTCTGATGATGGATTTGCTGCTGAAAACGAACCAATAACTCGATGAAAAAAGTGTAAAAATCATGGAATTACTGAATCATAAATTGATCAAGAAACCATATACGCAAATGAGCAATTGAACTAAAAAGCCCAGCAAATATATAAAAAAAGTGTATAAATCAATGAACAATTGAGCAGCAATGCTCTGCAGGCTAGTAAAAGCGAGTAGCAGTTTATGAAAATAGAGCAATAATTGGAGCAGTGAAATTCTCAGGCCACGGAATTAAAACAGTAGCTAGATACTCATACTGTAGATAAAACAGCAATCATAAGAGCAAAGACGGAGGTTGGTAGTACTTGAAGAAGAAATTGATTCACTGAAACTGATGGAGCTGTCTCAACTGCACTCGAAGCAATCAAAGCACCCATTTTCGATGGACAAACTTTTGGGACCATATACAAGAAGTGATTCGAAGCTTTTGAAGAGTACAATCGTTGGATCAATCAATCAATCATCGTTGGATCAATCAGCGTCATTAAGAGGAGCCGCTATTCTTTAGATCATTCCACTGGTTAATTACTCGAGGTATTCAAGGCAGGTGAACACTTAAGATAGGACGCGAGCACAGTAGCCAGAAGACCTTGCAGAAGCTAGCTCAGGACGTCGACCAGTAAATGTTCACCAGGTTTTTTTTTTTTGCTTCTCTATCAAGAATCTCGATTGAGGCGCAACAAAATGCGAATACTTTGGTCCTACCCTACGTCAGATCCAGAAAACCCGAATTATCTAAGTTTATGGTTTGGTAGATAAACCGACTCCTAGGACTACATCTCGTAGCAATGTTACGAGTCCGTGAGCTGCACGACGAATGCATATGTCGAAGAGCAGAAGTAACGAAGCGATATTGCCAAGGATGTGTACGTCTAACAAAAATTTACACCAAGACACCACCAGCTGGTGAAATCCCGAGCTGTTTGAACTGTAAAGTGAAAGGACCCTTAGAGTCACGACAATATGTATGAGTCAAAGCACTGAGACTAAAATATCGAAAGTAACCACTTCCTCCTCCACCTCCTTGGAGAACAATAAGGAAGCTAATGGGCAATAAACTCGAAGAACAATTGATAAAGCTTTTAGCCTAAAGCCATCACCACTTCCATGCAGTATTTTCATGAAAATGATTTGAGTCTGCAAGGAAGAGTCAACAATAAAGTTTTTAATATCACCATTGATACCAGAGCAACGAATTCAATCCTGAGAAAGGATTTTGTGAAGTATTGGAGGTTTAGCAAAGTTCGTACATGATTCGGACGGATACCAGTGAATTTAAAACAGTTCATGGTGAGACCGTTAAACAAAATACAGCAGCTAGGGGGTTTTGTATTTAGCACGACTTCTTGTTAACGAAAATAACCAATGGGTATCTAACTCGACATGAATTTCTTAAGACGTCATGACTTTGGCTTGGGCATGGTACACCGAAAAACCAAATGGAGGAACATGGAAGTGCTGTTATCACGCCATTGCCATCGAACGGAAGTAAAGGGAGACCACAAATATGTAGACGTCACATGAGTAACCGTTTTATCAAAACAAGGATTATTACTGGCAGATCTGTTGAATGGAAAGCTCACTGATGATTACATAAGGCATATTTTGCCCTGGAATAAATTTGTGCACAGCACTGAGCGGGAAAGCGTATTTGGCACAAATCCTCGAAGAAAGCACATTAGATATAAGATTGGAAACCCCCAAGACCATAACGGAGAAGTATAATCCTCGTTGACGGCGTAATTCCGAAACTGCATTCAAAACGCGAAGGGAATCAGTGCATACTTTCAAAACCACTTAGTTTAAAAATAGTTTAAATTTTAATCATCCCACAAAAACAATTCCATTTGATATACTTTATTTTAAATAGTGACAACAGAAATTCGAGTTTCAATTATAAGTCTTTTTTCGTTGCGAATAATGGTTCATGGTATTGTTTCGGGCACACGGCTTTTTTTGGCTGTTTTTAGTGATGAGAATTTGTTCGGTTCAATTTTAGGCGACTTACACATTCGAAGCTAGCTCATCAAAAATGCACTGAATTAAGTAAATTGTTTTATCCATCTACAGCTTCATATCTGTCTTCCATTTTTTAATGATAACTGGCCAGTAATATTGAATGTTAACTAGCACAGGAGCTTCAATCTTCCTTTCTTGTTTTTTTTTTAAAAAAAGGGCTAATAATGCCGCAAGCGTTATATCCGCTTTTGTAAAAGGAATTGAATCACATAAGTGTTCTTGACTGCAGAGGCAGCGAATTTGCTTATTTATAAACTCATTGAGCCAAAAATGAGCCTCCTCACTCAGCACGGTTTTTACAGTATTATGAAGTAAATCTAATCATCATTTGTCAAATCATACGGAACATAAATATCAAACAGTCAAAAATGAAGAAATGTATGGAGTTAGTTTCAACCGTTTCTAAAAGTTCTGAATTATATTTTACAATCCACCCCATTGTACAGATATAGTGCAAATTTTTGTTAGTATTGAATCGGTGATACATATAACATTTTTTTTTTTGGAAAAAACTGCAAAGCTCCTGAAATTTCAGTATGAATAATATGTTTCAACTACTTCGTCATCTGGATACCACAAAACAATAGATTAAAGAAATTAGAAAAAAAAACAAATGAAATAAGGATATTTCTGAAATAGTGTTATGTGTATGTTCGAATTGACAGCCTCAGTATTTTATGAAGCAGTTTGTCCCTACTAAAACAACAGGAGACATAAGTTTCTTATATGTGACATAATAAAGAAGTCTATAAATGATTTAAACAAACTTAAAAAAACTTAGTGATCTTCTAAGATTGTACGGTCTTAAGCAAAATGTAAATACTTCAGGTAAGCTTGAGTCAAAGCTTGTGGCCCCAGTGTAAAATACTGATAGTACTGATAAACCAGCAAACAGGTCCAAATAATCGTCACCTTCTCCTATACAATGTCAAATTAAACTAAATGATTTAGCTTAGATCTATTTTTTTCGACTCGAGGTCCTGTTAGGGATGAATGAAATGGAGTTTTCACCCGCGAGAATGGGTTTCTTCATGTGTATACCGATAATTGAAAACTGGGCAATAAAGTTGACAACGGTATATATTCACATGGGCTGAATGTAAGGTTGCCTCATCATTCTGTGCGATCGTAAGGCTGTTCTGAGCCCCCATTGACAAATGCCGCACATGGCTAATGCTAAGTTTAAACCTTAGTGCTTTTCGCGCTGTAGTGGTGGTACTCACGGGCCACTACTTCATTGGACGGCCCGCGCTACGGTTGGGTATCGGGTTCAATGGTTTTTGTCGGAGCGGTAGATCAGAGGGTACAGAGGAATTCGTCCTCTATCTCATCTGCCAGAATCTGACTGTGGCGAGAAAATGTCCTCACTTGGAGCGACTTTGCTCTCAGCTCTGACTAATCAATATTTTGCTAACGTAAAGGGTATTGTACAGTTGATCCAAGAAGAACAAATTGTTTCCAGAGTACAGTTGCATAGGGAGAGTATATCCGTGGTATCAAAAAGGGTCTCTATTGGGACTATGGGCATTTCCGAATTCACATCTACGCTTTCAGCTTGTCATAACTGATTGTGACGTCAGCGGAATAGATAAAATATTAAAGTTCGCTCAAGCGGTGACCTACTGTTATACAGAAGAGCAATGCCAAGACGAAGATAACCGAATTTGGACAAGCTCGACTTGGTCTGACGTCACATTCTGGTATAACAAGCTAAAAACGAAGACGAAGACCCTATGTATATCTTTCGGTAAGACTCTCCGATTGGCACCCACTCGACCTTACCTATACCTATTTACAGAGAAACCGAAGTTATTTTTTTCTAGGTTGTTTACCTTATATATTTACTAGACGATTTCATACACAACGCGAAAAAATTCGCATTAGGATTTATTCAACCATACAATACAAAAGAAAAAATGCCAATTGGTGTATAGATAAAGTTTGCAGGGATAAATTTAACAAAAGATAATTGCTAAAACCAAGAGATATGTTGAAAATTTCCGTTTCGAGAAAATTTGTGAATTGTGAATAAATTACAATGTAAATAAAAAAAATATACTTTGTTGGCAGAATTTTTAATAGGGTTTTTTTAATTTCGGATGCATACTACTAGAATTTCGAGACCGATTTCTAAAAACTTTCAAGATACATATAATTTAATAATCTGGAATAGGTTATTAAATTATAATTTAATTAATAACGATAATTAAATTATAATTATAATCTTTATCGATACTGAGAAGCGTACCTAAACTTCATGTTCTGTAGCTTGAAAATTTAATTTAAACCTTCAACTCCAAATAAAAACTAAAAAAATTATCAAAATCGAATAACACTTACCTTTCTATTACATTCATCTAATTCGATTTTCCAGGCTTTGGTAGCTTGTACTATTAGATTGTTTTTATTTACTAATTCTTCTCTAAGTCGGGTCATTTCATTGTGATTTGAATTTGCCAATGGTATTGAAAAGCCTTGCTTATTTGATTGTAAACTATTTTCGAAAAGATTATTACCCACTGAGTTATTAGTTAAATCATCACGAATAGAATTTAATTCTGGCATTCTGATGTAAACGAAAAAAAAAATTAATATCATTTATTAGTGTTGAAAATTCGTGATGCTAGAGATGAGTGTACATTATTTCTGTCTTCATGCTTACCTTAATGAGGGACTAATAGATAACGAATCTCCAAATGCTGGTGATATATAATGCGATTGACAAAATAGATTATCAGCTTGATTGCTTAACGAATTACTTAGTTTACTGGCAGAGCCGCTAATATTAAAAACTTCCCTCACTGAAAATAAATTTGGATGAGATGTCGGACTATAGTTTCCTAAGGAGCTGCCGGGAATGTTTACTGGAATAAGAGGCGACCGTAAAATATTATCAACAAGGTCACGTAAATTTACCTGATATTGTATTATTCATGGGTGAATTAGGAATGTTTATTGGAGCTGATGATCTTTGCAACAACCCTGACTGCGCCAAACCAGCTGATAGTGGATTATCTCGTTGGCTCATATCATCTATAGGACATGGTGCTTTAAGAAGAAAAAAAAAATTTAATATCGATTTACTTTTAGAGAATTTTTCAGTTTAACATACTTATACTTTCTAAAAGTCCACCAAAATTTAAAAATTTCCTTGGCTCTTTGTCTAATGAGTTCATAATTGTCGATGATTCCGAGTCCATTTCCATAAACTGTGAAAATAGTATACAACATTTTTAATACATCTGATCGTAAACTATATATCTCTTGTAAGATTAATCAAATTTTTATGAATTTTAAATTTTCACAGGTAGCTGAATTGCGAATATGAATGGAATTCGAATAGTATTTTCCAGAAAATTTTCGGAAGTACTGCGATACAATTTTGAGAAATCGAAATGATTAACACAAATTGTATGTCACCATTAACGAGTGCCAACTAATGCAACTAATCTCGAACTATTGCGAAATGTAAAGGATTTAATCTGTTGTTTTGTCGCCGTTGAATCGATTAGCATGCAAAGCGAAACAACAGTGTTAGCAAGCAAATAAGAACTTACTTGCTTTGATAGCATATCCGTTGTAAAATCAGAGAATTGTGATATTGAATTACAATTGGTTACTTGAGTCGAATTACTATTTTGGCAATTGCCATTTGTTGATGGATTTGTATAGATAATACTCTTGTTTGTAAGTTGGGCGCCTGGCGCCTTACTATGTGAATTGTTTGATCCTATTGACGAAGTGCTAGCCGATTCACAGCTCTCACCGCTACCATTGTGAAGAATTTGTGTCTGCAAGTACAATCCGAAAGTTGTCTACTTTCTCTTTTAGCAACACTACGACAATATATCAAAGCATGACTACTTACATCGCTATTTAATTTGTCCTTTTTACTGATATCGGGCAATGCACTGGATATAATATCACCAAGGGCTAAATTTGACGACGGTCCATCTAATTCTCTAGGTTTCTCCTCTGTTAAAATATACGCTATGCATATCACACACAATCGAATAACACGGTAGTTGAGAAAGTAAGGAATAAAAAAACAAATGGGGAAGTTCTCGTTAGCATTTTCATATTATATGAAATCATACATTTTCTATTCTCAAATATTTTTAAAATCGTTTAACTTTACTTTTATTTCAACTTGTTCAATAAGAAGCAACTTAAACTAACTTTATTCTTCAAGCTACTCAACTTCTAACAAACTAAAAGCTATCTTGAAAGGAAAATGTCCTGATTTCAAGATAATACAAAAGGACTTCGAAAATGACACAACATAAAGAATGATTAAATGAAAGCTAAAATTGCTTGCGAAAATATCAAAATAAATAATTTGTTTGAAAAATATTAGTGAACTTTGTTTTACTTACGTTCCACATGTGCAAAGGCACAGAAAACGCTGCGTGGGCAATAGCCCGCCTGTTGTACATCATTACATTTCGTCGACTTATAAATCTCTGGGTGAAATTGCTGTTCAGTCCTAGTGTGACAATACTGACAATTATCGCCCGCTTCACAGTTAGATGGTTCTCCCCATTCTTCGCCGTGTTTAACATTAGGACACGGCGTCGATCTGGAATTATTAATTTTAAATTTATTCATTTGTCAGGTAAAGATAATTCATATTGAATAATATTTTCGACTTTGATAGTTTTAAGTATCTTTATTTCTCGGACTGGACATTAAAATTGTAATGTGTTTCTAGTATGTACTAAATAATAAAAATTTTTGAATCACGATTACTTACCTGTATTTAAATTTCCGAGGACTTCGTCGTTTATCTTTGCTATTATGATATTGTGGACATGCATAGCCTTGTCTACACAGGCGCGGTGGCCTCTTGCATGGCTCTGTTTTATAATTGGCCAATACATAGTTTGTGTCTTGCCACTTTGGGTCTTCATTCATTAAATTACGTTCTTTGTCTAGTGCATTCTGCCCATTCATACCCTCGCCATTGTTCTCGGCGTTTTGTAATGCTTCAAGTTCCTTAATGTCATAGACCGGCGGTCTTTGATCATGTACACCATGTGCAAAGGCACAATGATGTCCATTTTTAACACAATATCCACGAGCATCTGTGTCATGCACACACATGCATGTTTTGTAATATCTTAAATGGTATCGACGTTCTGTATCGCCAGCTGTTCGATGTAAAAAAGGACATCTGAAAATAAAAAAGAAAGCATGTTATTTTTCTGAATAGCGTATATATTTCGATTTATAAATCTTTGAAAACTAAATTGTTTTAGATAGCGCAGCCAATAGAAATTCAAACAACAAATTTTGAATTCAAGGATGGATTGGAGATTTATATTCTCGCCCGATACCGTTTCAAAAATGCAATGGACGGTGGAACAACGAGTCGGGATTTATTTTTCGCACACTCACTAAATCATTGCGGCGGATCATGCGTTCCATTTACGATTTGCTAATCCCCGCGGTCGTATTAGCCCGTGATGTTTAATTATGACATGGGTGAATGCATTCAGGACAATAGAAAATGTCGCATCTGTAAAAATAGGACTGCAGAGAACTATCACAACACCGAGAAACGTCGATCATGTTCGAGTAGCAGTGAAATATCCTGGCAGGATCGCCATGAAATATGTTCGTTGTTGGGCCTTGGGATATTTCTCCGTTTGTTTGAATCGACGTAGGGTCCTTACTGTGGTGGAGTAAAGATTAGTCTAACTCAACTGTGGAGAATGGATTGTACCACTATTCTACCTACCAAAGCGGCGAAGCCGCAGTTAATGATGGCACCATGTCAAAGCTAGAGACATTTGCCGTGCTTGAATTATGCTTTGCAAGAAAAACCTCGCAAGAGCAGAGACCCAATAGAATAAAACAGTGTATTGCACGCTTACTCAAATGAATCTATTTTCCAATCATTCTTACCACTCCTTATATAAGATTTTTACAAAACATTACAAACATAACTTAACCTATTTTATTATCTAAACTCAGCATGCCCTGAAATAAATCAATAACGCATAAATTTCCCATGACACAATATTCTATATGAATCACATGTGTTCTACTTTCTCACGCTACACTTGACCAATATTTCTAGCGCCACTCAATCAACATATACAAGATTTATCGCCATGTGCGCTTATTCACACTGTAACCAAAACATATCATATTTGTGTCGCGTGCCATGGTGACACATAATTTATTATCGATCGCAACATGACTCTGCATTGCATTTGAATATACCATATGGCATGGATATTCATGGTCGCTACTCGGAAACCTGATATGGTCAGTTGAGCGCAAGTGTATAGCATTGTACTTGACCTACATGCGTGTGGTCTGCTATTACGTAGACAATATTAGTGAACTGCATGGTGTTCTATTTTGACTTGTTTGTTTTGCTTTGATTTATTTCATGCATGTTGATGTTATATCATTACACTTTTACCCTTTTTTTTTGATTAGGGTTCATTTGCAACAAAAAAAAATGAAGACTAATCACAACATTAGGTTCAATAATCCCAGAAGGGGTTTTTACAATAATATTCTCTTATCTTTAGTCATAACAAAATTTATCATTATTAATATACTTTAAGATATAACAAAATTTCTCTATTTGTAGGTTCAATATATTTTTTTTTTTATGGTTCAATATATTTTTTTTTTTTTTTTTTTACAATAATGCTTACTTAGCTTAACTTTAACATAATGCGTATCATTCTGAACGTTTTTATTACAAAATTTTTATATGTAGGTTCATATATATATATATTTTTATTCAAGTACATTGTCGTTTATGTTACATGTGTGGTAAGGTTTTAATCTGTTTTTATGTACTAATTTACGGTTTCCTGCTATGTCTAAAGTGACATTACAGTGATCCATGTCCAATACTCTATATGGACCTTTATATGGCGGTTGATGTTTCTTTCTATTTTCATTTTTCAAAAGTACGAAATCTCCTATTTTAGGATTCAAAGAATGTATATTTGTTTGGTTCATTGTTCTTTTGATTTTAACTTTTTCAATCAAACTTCGTGCTCTATTGATCGACATCCTCAATCTTGCCTTTAACTCGTTGGCATAATTATCTAAATCGTAAATTACATCTTGATTATCAACTATGTCATTTGGTAAATATGGAAGTTTACCGAAAATCAATTCAAATGGAGTGTAGTTTGTATCTACATTTGGGGTTGTATTGTACGCAAATGTGTAATATGGAACCCATTTGTCCCATTGTTGGTCATCAGCAAACGAATACATATACTCGTTTAGTACCCGATGATTCCTTTCTACTACTCCTAAAGTTTGGTGGTGATATGGTGTTGAAAATATTTGTTTTATCTTTAGCAAATCACAGATGTTGTTCATAAGCTTATTTGTAAATTCAGTACCTAAATCAGACTTGAGTACTTTGAAATGTCCATATTTTAATATAAACTCATTAACTATTCCTACAGCTATGGTTTGTGCTTCTTTATTTTCTATTGGGAACGCTACTACAAATTTAGTTAGTTCACATTGTAAGGTTAATATGTATCTATAGTTATTAGATATCCTTAGTGGACCTACGGTATCTATTTGTATTGTTTCAAAACTCGTTGTTGGTGTGTCGGTTTTCATCATTTCTTCTTTTGTGTGTCTCACCTGTTTGTTTATTTGACAAGGTGTGCAATTCTTTATGTGGGATTTAACCATACCGTTCATGTTTTTCCAGCAATATCTTTGTTTTAGCTTTAACAAAGTTTTGCGAATCCCTAAATGTCCTCCGTGCGGTGAATTGTGATATTCTTCTATTAATTTTACCTGTTCATCTTTATTCGTTATCTTAGCGGGTGGCTTGTATATCATTATTCTTAGCTTCATATGCGCATTATCTTTACCTTTTCGTTGCAACAGGTTAAATACTTTCTTAAATTCTTCCTTGTCTATAGACTTTAATATAACATCATCACTTGATAATGAGAGTTCTTGGATTTTGTTACGTCTAGCAAAATCTAATAGTTTCTCCATAATCAAAACGTATTCTGAATGTGGATTATCACTATTATTCTCATTACTCTTGTGTCTGCGGGTACCCCTATTCATTGTTAGCTTTGCATTAACGGAAACTGGTTTCACGTTAGATATATCGCTACAATATACTTTTACAATATCTTTCGTACGTACGATATCAATACTTTTATTTTCATCATTGCGCAGGATAAATTTTAACTTCATAACACCGGTGATATCCGACAAGCTAGTGCAATCCCAACAATAGAATTGATCAGGTTCTACTTTTACGTGGTTGCTTTCGCTGCGGGTTTCTTGCTTTTTATCCTCTGTTTTCTTTGCCATGCCCCTTGTAATTGCTAATAGTCTACGCTTTGCTGTTTCATCTATACTTGGAGGTATCAATGCTTTTAAAGAGTCAGAATCCAACTCAATCCTTGACAAAGCATCAGCATTCGTGTTCATGCTGCCTTTTTTGTACACAATCGTAAAATCATAATCCGATAAGTCAACTCTAATTCTAGTGAGTTTTGATGAAGGATTTGCATGGGTGAATAAAGATACTAGTGGTCTATGGACTGTGACAACTACAAACTTTCTTCCGTAGAGATAGGGTCTGAAAAAGTTTATGCCCCAATGTATGGCTAAAAGTTCTTTTTCTATGACTGGTTTGTTGATGTCGTGCTTTGCTAGCGACTTGCTTGCATACGAAATTGGTAAATCCTGTCCTATTTCACCTTGCGATAATACAGCGCCTAATGCGTAATTAGATGCATCAGTTGTTAAAATAAATGGTTCTTCGAAATTTGGATACTGCAAAATTGGTGGCTCAATTAATTTATTCTTAAGTGTTTCATACGCTTTTTGACATTCTTCGGTCCATTCAAATGTAATGTTCTTTTTCAATAGCGAGTTCAAACTTTTGGCAATTCCGGCAAAATTCGGAATAAAACGCCTGTAGTAGTTGCAGAACGCAACAAATCTGCGTACTTCATCTGCACATTTCGGAACCGGATAGTTTCTGATCGTCTCAAATTTAGATGGGTCTGTTTTAACACCTTCACTGGTTATCAAATGCCCTAAATACACTACTTCCGATTTCAAAAAGTGACACTTCCCAGGGTTCAACTTCAAGTTGTACTGTCGCATTCGCTGTAACACTTTGCGAAGATTATCATTGTGGTGTTTGACACTGCATCCAAAAACTATGATGTCATCTACGTATAGGAATGCCTCATGACTTAAGCCACTTAAAGCTATCGTCAACATCCGTTGGAAACTGTTGGACGAAATCTTTAATCCAAATGGTAGTCTCTTGAATTGATAGTGACCATCACTGGTCGAAAACAAGGTGACGGGTCTAGATTCTTTCTCAAGTTCGATTTGGTGGAATGAACTAGTCATGTCCAAAGTTGAGAAATACTTCGCTCTACCGAGCCTATCTAGAACGTCTTCCAATCTAGTCAAAGGAAACTTATCATTGATTATTTTGTCGTTCAGTCTACGAAAATCCATAACAAGTCTCCACTTAGCTTTACCATCTGAAGTCTTCTTCGGCACAACCAAAAGTGGTGAATTGTATGGGCTCACTGACGGTTCGACAATATAATTGTCTTCTAAGTCTCTGACTTGTTGTAATATTTCTTCGTTTTGAGCTTGAGGTAGCCTATAATTCTTAATGTAGACCGGACTATCGTCTGCCATCTGCAGCTTTTGTCTGTAGAAATTGTTTGTTGTCAACTTCTCTTCCTCCAAGTGAAAAACATCTTGATATTCTTTGATTATCTCAAGCAAGCTGTCCATAGATCTTTTGTCCAAATTATCTTTATCTATAACTCCCAGCAGTTTCTCGAAACGTTTCTGATCACCTCTCTGTTGTTTTCCTGCATATACCTTGTAGTTTTTCAGTGGTTCAACCTCTATGTTGAAGTTGCTTATGACTACATCTCTATCAGTTGTGTTCAGAACCTTTACGTGTCGAACGCCTTTGGCTGGTATAATAGTATTTCCGATGAAAACACCTTTCTCAATTTCTGCGTTCAGCACAATGCTATCCTCATCGATGCTTACATTTACCGGAACTATTGCTTCAGTTCTCGCGGATATATTAATTCCCGAATGGTTCTGACGTTTTGTATCCATGGGTAATACAATTTCCTCATCTGACACACTAAAAGAAATGGTGAATGTTTCATAATCTATTTTACTCATGAAACTAACTAATAAATCTCTACCGATAATACCGTCTGTACTAATCGGAAAATTGTCGTCTACAATGTGAAATAGTTCTGTTATCCTTTTGTTCCCAATTAATAAATTTAATTTCGAAGTACCTAAAGACGTAGTTACTTCCTTAGTAATACCAGTTAACTTAATTTTATCCTTACTATTCACTCTATGTTCTAACGTCTTAAATATACCTACTTTACAAATTGATACGTCTGCACCCGTATCTATTAAGAACGATAGTTGTCTATTCGCTCCATCATTATAAATTCTTACGTAATTCGTGCAGCCATCTGTTATTCTGTAAATTTTACATTCTTTACTCGTGTTATTTATTCCGGGAGGTTCCTCATTTCCTCTCCGGAACCTAGGGCGTTTCCCTGGTCCGAAATTACGTGTAGGCTTCTATTATTGTTATTGCGGTGATTACTATGGTTGTTGGCATATCTGTTATTCCTACGGTTATTATCTCTGTTATCATTATTATCTCTATAATGATTTGATCTGTTATCTGTTTTTTTATTAAAATTTCTATGGTTATCGTATCTTTTATTCCTAAAATCTCTTCGACTGTCTCTATCCCTATTACCATTGCTATTTCTATCATTGCCATTGTTTCTGTATCTTCGATCACAGTTATTTCTACTATTTGCAAAATTGCCGATATGCATTACGCTACTCGTAGCTTGAGATTCTAATGTCTCAATCTCTTGCGCTAATGATACTGCCTCAGCAAAAGTTTTGGGCCTAGCTGAAAATATTGTGCCCTTCAGCTGGTCATTAAGTCCACTTTTAAAGATAGTGAGTGCATAAGTATCGTTCATTTGCGCGATAACTTTCTTTTCTGGTTCCGTAGCCTGATTACCTAGCCCTTGTACCTGTAACTGATTGAGCTCATCTACCAAAGATAAAATTTTATCTTTATATGTAGTAACAGAAGATCTGTTCTGACACATGTTACTGAGCATAGAATGAATCTGTGGTACTGTTTTATTGTTTCTAAACCTGCTAGATAATTCATCTTTTAAAGATTCAAAAGTGCTGATTGAGGTGTTAATCAAAGATAATCTCACATTCGCGGTAAGCTTAACTTTAGTGACGAAATCTATGAGTTGGGTTTTTCCTGAAGCGGTTAATGTGGAATTTAGTAATTCTACTATCTTCAAAAAGGATTCTAATTCCTTATACTTTCCCTCGAAAGTAGGAATTATTTTTATGGCAGTCTGTAGACTAAACTCAGACATCTTGGCTTTGTCTTCTAGTACTTGTAAACTAGTCTCTAATTCTTCGGTGATGTCGCACTCTTGTTGGACGTCTTCCGCAGAATATCCTTGTTTACCAAGCTGTAGCCAGATTTCTCCCTCCAATATCGCTGATACCGCTTTGAACTTTAATTTTATATCTAAAACCTCAGAGCTTTCGTCATTAAAATTGCTGATTGTTTTCCTAAATTTTTCTTTACGCGCCTGTAAATCGTTCAATTTTTCTTTTAAAGTTTCAAACCTATATAAATTCTTCGAACTTTTTCTTAAATTTCTCAAAACCTGTTCGTTTTCCAAGATTAAACCTTCTAAAGTGTCCATACATAATTATTGTAAGACTGGAATTTTGTAAGAAAGAACCGTACATTCATAAATAAAAGTTTTTAAAATTCATGTATCAAGACATATATATTGTTTTAATTATTGCTATACATCTATACTCCTATTTAACCTATACTCCTATTTAACCTACATACTCCTTATTCTTTTTATTATAAACATAGAATATTCCTAATACTATACAGAAAATTGCTGCTGTTGTTAAAGATTGTTGATACTCCTGTATCACCGTTACCTCCTCCGTCGAGCAATTATTTCCCATCTTCTTTAAGTTCCCGTAGTCTCTTCCGGAAGTACTCTTTCTGCTGCCCAAAAGAAATTCGTACTAATCTATGCAATTCCGCTCGTTCGCGCTTCAACTTCGTTTTCCTGCCTCCTCGTGGTCGTCTTGGTTTGGGGATGGTGTCCAAGATATCTTTTTCAGTCTTCTTTTTACTGAATTCTTCAATTCTTCTAGGTCTGGGTCCAGGTGTAATTATTTCTGTGGGTTTGTAGTAGGATGGTGTAGTTGACACTGGCTCAGGGACGTATTCTTCCCGTTCTTCCTGTCCTTCTTCTTCTACGCAGTTGCCTGAATCTTCATAGTAGATTCCAGAGTTCCGTTTATCAGGATCGCCATGAAATATCCTGGATCCAAACGGAGAAATATCCCAAGGCCCAACAACGAACATATTTCATGGCGATCCTGGCAGGATCGCCATGAAATATCCTGGCAGGATCGCCATGAAATATGTTCGTTGTTGGGCCTTGGGATATTTCTCCGTTTGTTTGAATCGACGTAGGGTCCTTACTGTGGTGGAGTAAAGATTAGTCTAACTCAACTGTGGAGAATGGATTGTACCACTATTCTACCTACCAAAGCGGCGAAGCCGCAGTTAATGATGGCACCATGTCAAAGCTAGAGACATTTGCCGTGCTTGAATTATGCTTTGCAAGAAAAACCTCGCAAGAGCAGAGACCCAATAGAATAAAACAGTGTATTGCACGCTTACTCAAATGAATCTATTTTCCAATCATTCTTACCACTCCTTATATAAGATTTTTACAAAACATTACAAACATAACTTAACCTATTTTATTATCTAAACTCAGCATGCCCTGAAATAAATCAATAACGCATAAATTTCCCATGACACAATATTCTATATGAATCACATGTGTTCTACTTTCTCACGCTACACTTGACCAATATTTCTAGCGCCACTCAATCAACATATACAAGATTTATCGCCATGTGCGCTTATTCACACTGTAACCAAAACATATCATATTTGTGTCGCGTGCCATGGTGACACATAATTTATTATCGATCGCAACATGACTCTGCATTGCATTTGAATATACCATATGGCATGGATATTCATGGTCGCTACTCGGAAACCTGATATGGTCAGTTGAGCGCAAGTGTATAGCATTGTACTTGACCTACATGCGTGTGGTCTGCTATTACGTAGACAATATTAGTGAACTGCATGGTGTTCTATTTTGACTTGTTTGTTTTGCTTTGATTTATTTCATGCATGTTGATGTTATATCATTACAGCAGTACGCTTTGCTCGAAAAAACAAGCAGTTGCTCTTAGCATTTCAGGGTTACACTTTATGCATAGTGATATTCATTTGTATCCTTTTAAAATAGTAGTGGACGAACAACTTTCAGCACAGGCTTATATAACGCGTCGAGCATCTTGTGAAAACATGCTTGCCTCCCACACCCCGTGAACCAATTATATGTTCTTAGGTGAAGCTCATTTCCACATTAGTGGGTTCGCTAACAAGCAGAATATACGGTACTGGTGTGATAATAATCCCGGGAAACTTCACGAGAAACCCCTGCACTTGAATCGGGTCACTGTTTGGTGCACCGTATCCTGAGTAGGCATCATAGGCCTTTATTTTTCAGCGCAACAATCGTGCCGAAACCTTTAATTTAGAATGTTACCTTACTATACTCTAGGAGTTTTTGCAGCTTGCTCTAGAGGCAATGCAATTAGACGATAAGTGGTTACAACACGATGTTGCCACAGCCTTTCCATGGAGTTTCTGTGCATGCGGATAGAGTGATGAAGAGAGTGGAAAGAAAGAGGAGGAATAAATCCCCCTCTCTGGACGGTTCATTTCTTTGCGAAGGCACCTCAACTGGCCGGCACGCTCTCCTGACCTAATCTCTTGCGATTTTTTCCTGTGGAGTTACCTGAAATCAAAGGGCTAAAGCAATCGTACCCGAACTCTGGAAGCGCTACAGGGTAAAATTGGGGCTGAAATAGCCGCTGTACCCGTCAGAACGCTCAAAAAATGCATGAAAACCAAAAAAAAAAAAAAAAACAGTTTCGCCAGTACATGGCCTGTGAAGGAAAGCATTTGCCCGACACACTTTTTAAATGTTAATAATTTTAAATCTCCAAAATTGTACTTGCCAAAAATAAAAAAAATTAGGTTTTGAAATGTTTTCTATGGTTTTTTTTCATTCTCAAATAAGACAAATGCCGTACCCCAACCTGTAGTTTGTTTTTCAAAATGGAAACACAAACTTTAAACAATGGGCTCCAGTACTTTTCATATACTGTATCATTCAATATAAATTAATTTTTTTCTAATGTCTGCGAGCATACTGGGTTATCGGAAAGCTCATGACGTATTTTGTACTAGAAATTCATTACATTAAAATGAAGAAAAAAGCAGAAGCAATCCTTTTTTAAAGCGATTAATAAACGGATTGTTCATAAAAGTGTCATGCACAAACAGTGTTGGTCCCGATATGCTGATCCATCTCAAACAGCATCGAAAGCATACTGCCGTAATGAAAATTGAAGATAACTTTTAAATTTAAACTAACCGAAATCAATATTTTAAGTTGGTTGTACTGTCATTGGCATCTGTGTCAAAATTCATGCCATTGTTTTCATTTGTGAAATAGTTTCGCTCGTGTTTTCTGAACAACCAAAAGTGAATTTGGCGATTTTTAGTATAGCGAGCATATTTCACGTAAAGTGGACAACGAAAAAAAGTATAGGTTCCTCGATTTCGTTCATATTGTGCATAATGGTACTTCTGGAGAATATGAACGTACATGGCTAAGTTTTTGTTTTTATGAGGTTTAGTTGCCGAGTTATGGGCTTCTGAATAATTCACGAAATTGATGAACGCTTTTTTTGAAAGCGGATTCTGATATTCGAAAATATTCTACAAAAAAAAACATTAAACATACTCATTGGTATAGAAAATTAGCTGTTCTTTTTAATTTTGAAATTAGATTTGAAAAAAAAAAATGTTTTCCTGTGTAAAACCGGAAGTAAACATTTCAAATCGTTATTTGAATGATTTGGACCAGGTTAATTTTGTTTATTTTTATAACAAAACAAAGTTTAAAGTATACTTATTTTATCATTAAAGTTTTAGAATGGGATGGTCAGTAGTTTGAGAGGTAGGTGAATTTCAATACAATAGAAGTCGCATGGGACGTGGTACCGAGAGCTTGATTAGACTTGTCTGATTTTAAAAAGAGCATTATGTTAATATCTGTGTAACAATGATTTCTGGCTAACAGGCGTCATGAATTGCATCATTACTAAAGATGAGACTTGGATTTATGGCTATGATTCGGAAACAACCGACCAATCAAGCGAATATAGTGCCATAAGTGAAACTAGACTGAAAAGATCCTCCCAAATGTGAAACTAAACCAGAAAGATCCCGCCAGTTTATCGTAGTGTTGTGCATCATGAATATCTTCCACCGGGCTAAATTGTTAACAAGAAATATTATTTAAGTGATATGCAGCATTCGTGTGAAGTTATTCATAAAAAGGTCAAGATTATAGACAGACTACCCTTGGTTTTTGCACCACGATAATGCGCCATCTGCCAACTGCATGGATTCTTCGAGAACACTTCGTCAAAAGTTCAACTCATCGTTCCGCAACAACCGAATTCGCAGGGTATTTCGGCTGGCTGTTCGCAAAATATAAAAGACCGCTCCGGGGACACCGTTTCCAGTTGATTAAGGAGCAAAAGAAAAGCAGAATCACTGCGCGCTTTGTAAATCATTCTGAAAATCGACTTTAACAGCTGTCGAATGATGACTACTTTGCAGGCGATGAAGTAGATTTAGAAGGATAAATAAATATTATCCATTTTAAAACTTTAGTACATTCATCAAAGAAAAGTTATATTAATCTGATCAGATTGAAGTTTTGAACCGTAATTCATTAAGCATAAATTTGGTTCTCATAAAAAGCATACTTCTTTATCATTAACGGCTCAAAAATCTGTGGCCCGGCCTAGGCGTGCAGCCCTATAGTTAAGAATATACCTAAAAAAGAAACAACTATAGTTTTTTTATATTTTTATTTTCTTTTTTGATGCTTTTACTTTCTTTTGCTCTCCAAAAACAAATTCAAATTCACACAACATGACAACTCAAATAATTGACATTACATTTTTATCTTGTAGCCTACTAGTGTAAGAAGTGAAGTGTTTGAGAAGATTTGTGGATTGTGTTATATCGTATCCACAGATAATTTAAACCAGCATCTTCCAGTTCGATATTCTCAATATTTCTTCGGTGGCTTAGTGTACGCCATCGAACCATCGAATGTAGGGCCAACCATAACGTCGCTTTTCCTTTCTCCGTAGGAATAGCCGGATCGGATTTTTCTCATATAGACAAGCTAAGTAAGTACCCGGCCAACCGCTGCTCGTTAAGCCTGATTTTATGTTTCCTATTTCCGCTCCTATATTTCATTGTTGTCGGCCGGTGGCATCTTCTTGTCGGAAGTCAAATATTCGTTGCAAAATCTTTAAAATTAAAAAACAAAAAAAAACAAAAAGAAATCAAAAGTGCAGATTGGGAGAAAAGAAATACGGAAAATCACCTTATACACGGTCAAAAGTAATCGGCCATTGATCTTGTTATCGATCAGGAACTCGAGACCAGGAACCAATACAATACTAATTTCCATATTTTATGGCCTCTGTACAAATCGCATTCTTTATGACTATATGCATACAAGCAATACTGCCCTACTAAGCATAAACGTTCTATCTACATTTTAGTACTTTCGAGATATTCAATGATTTGTGTTTTGATTTATACTGGAGATATATGGAGAGTGCATTTTTCAATATTGATTACATGATTGGATATGAGCATCATCAATAAATGGGAAAAATAACCGTATTATGCGTATCTATCCGAGATGTGTTCAATATTAGCTGCGTTTTATTTTCATCCAGAGTGTAGTAGGTATCCTGGATACATAATAAAACGATCCAGAGTAGCACGCGAGTTTTTTTTTTCTGTCAGACAGTTGTCATTTCAAAATTTGAGCTGTCATATAACCAACGCCATTTTCAAATGTATGACTATTTATCCTGGTTGCCAGGGTGACATGGAAATTTTTGAAATTTTTGAATTCCAACTATTCCAGTTGATATGACTTTTCGAAATACGTTCCACAGAGAGCACGAGTACGAACTCCACTGAATTCACAAGTGTTTGTACTCTGGATGTTGTTGTTGTTTCGTGTGCAAATCGATATCCTGCACTACTCTGGATGTATAATAAAACGCGCCTATTCATGGTATAGCAGCTATTAGCTGCTATTTTAGCAGCTCTGGCTGTCCAATGTCTCGAAATACATAGATACTTTCTGATGCTTGCTATTTTACAGTCGGACTGTCCAAGATTCCGGAACAGTTGCTATGGTAGCAGCCATTTGCTGCTCGCAGTCTGGAGGATAGCAACAAAGAAGCTAATGGTCTTTGCTCAAATTTTCCGCATTCGCATATTCCAGCGAATTTGCATTCGCAGTGATTGGACTTACTCGCTGCGTTTTGCATATGTTTTCCTTATGCTCAAACCGTTCGTATTCGCATTCGCGTTGATTGAATCTTTGCGTTAAGGCAAAATGGAGGTGCGTACACAGCTGACATATTGTTCAAACGTTACTTTTGATTTGAAATGCAAATGAAAGTCAGTTTTCGCGCGTTGGTCACACGGGAGACGAACAATAAATTTAAGTATAGTACGGCCAGGGTATAGTGCTATTATATATATATACGGGCTTTTAAATATTTCAATTCAACTCGAATTTTCAGTAGTCTTTTACACAGCGCAAGACATCTTGAGTTTTAAGAAGGGTTTAGAAGATTAAATATAAAAAAAATCTGAAGAAAATTTGTTATTGAGTGTTGCCGTGTAAAAGCCGACCTACGTAGCAGCTCATGGTTGTCCAATATCCGTAGCTGCTTCACCTAGTACTGGGAATTTTGACACTTGCTAAAGTGGTGTTATGCTATGCATTTGGAGCAGCTATAGGATGCACATTGAACAAACTTCCGGTAACAAATTTCGAATATTTGCATTTTCTAGATACAAATAGATCCGGTAAAAAATAGCTGAATACAGACTATCTACAAAGATCGATAGGCATTGAAGGTGAAGGCAGATTACACTCGAAATATCGTTGGAAGTGAAAAAAAAAACAAATGTTTCTAGGAGCCTTTCCAAATTCACGTTTTCATCCTCATCTTCAGCTTGTTATGACAAATTTTAACGTCGGCAGAGTAGCTGAGGTATTATAAGGCCAATGACAAACACAGCGGTTTTTGCGAGGCGTTTCCCGAGAGGAAAACCGAGTCGGTATAGTCGTACATTACTTTAGCATTGTGATGACACACACCGCGGTGCGAACCGCCTCTCGGTTTCGGAATCGCGTCGGTTGATGATAGAAATGACCCACCGACTCGGTTTTCGAGCGTTTTTCGATGAGTTCATTGCTGCGTAGTCCGATCGAGCTGAAATTTTCTGGATGCATTGATGAATGCATGGGATAGGGGAAGGAAAATCTGATACTCCGACGTAATTTTTAACTGAACCGACTCGATAAACGCTTCTGAAAACTGCGGTGTGTGGCAGCCGACGCGCCAAACCGAAGCGTTAAACGCTTCGGTGAAACCGAACTGTCTGTCATTGGCCTAACATTGCCTCAAAACACCATCAAGCCAATGAAAAGTCAAATCAGAACGTGACTTCGTCAGCTGTTATACTGTTATACATACAATGCCAAAACGTATATATATATATATATATATATATATATATATATATATATATATATATATATATATATATATATATATATATATATATATATATATATATATATATATATATATATATATATATATCTGGGGTGTGTTCAATGTGCATGCTATAGCTGCTCCAAAAGCATAGCATAGCATCACTTTAGCAAGTGTCAAAATTCGCAGTAGCTAGGTGAAGCAGCTATGGATATTGGACAGCCAAGAGCTGCTACGAAGGTCAGCCTTTACACAGGAAATTCAAAAATAATTTTGTTTCAATTTTCTTATTGTAATTTTTGCATTTTCATGGATCAGTTCAATACTTCCATTGCACTTTGGAAACTGTATGAAATCTAAGAGTTTTCAACATACAGCTGCACAATCCATTAAAATTTTCCTAACATATTTAAAACGTATCACTTATTTCCGGCTTTTGACGCCATATATGAGAAAAAGAGCAAAAAATAATCGTTGAAAATTTGATAATACAGGAATCAGAGCACCCGGCCTTTTACGCTTCATGCTCGCCTTCTAAAAACTCAAGATAAGCTGCGCTGTGTACAAGCCAACTTAAAACTCGAGTTGATTTGAAGTTTTTAAAAGCCTGTATTTAATTTATGTTGTCACTATTTTCAAATTTATTCCTCATCTCCTGTGTCACAAAAGCGCAAAAACTTCTTTTCATTTCAATTTCCAATTGAAAATTACGTTTAAACTGCATGTCAGCTGTGTACGCACGGCCATTTTGCCTTAGCTACTTTCTTGCTATCCTCCAGACTACGAGCAGCGAATAGCTGCTACCTTAGCAGCTATTCCGGAATCTTGGACAGCCCGACTGTCAAATAGCAAGCATCAGAAAGTAGCTATTTCGTGAGATTGGACAGCCAGAGCTGCTAAATTAGCAGCTAATAGCAGCTATAGCATGCACATTGAACACACCCCTGGTTAAATGGAGTAAGATAACTGAATTCGGACAGGCTCAATTTGATCTGACGTCACATTCTGTTATAACAAGCTGAAGGCGAAGACATCAATTCGGAAAGGTTCTGGTGGAGAAATCGCCTTTTCAATTCAAATCTTTCAAATCTTTGTCAGTTTTAAGATAATATTTCTAATATTGTACGATCAATCGCACAAACAGCTAGTCTGTCGTCATTTAAGGAATATTAGTGTGTTTAGCATATGCATAGAGCTATCAAGTACATGTGTTACCAGATTTGAAAAACTGAATCTATTTATATACATAAAAACATGTCGAGTTAGTTACACCATTTATAACTCAAGAACGGCTGGACCGATTTTTATCTTTGACTTGTTGGATTTTGTCTCTGCCTAACTGTAAAAACATCGGAAAACCCATAAATAAAAAAACTGTGAAGTTCTCTTCTTATACATTTTGTATGAGAAAAAAAATTTAACTCCGTATATATAAAAATTTAACTCCATTGAGACGTGCGTCGCGATTTCCCACTGCTATTTACAATTCCGCGAGCCAGAAGATCTTATCTTTCACCACGAAGCCGTAAAACGGCCCACAGACACGGAGATCTGGTTGCCGACTTGGTTGGAGACTTGCGATATTTGCGAACAAACTAGATCTGAGACTAGCCCACAGACAGGGAATTTGGTCGCAGATATTGCATATCTGCAACCAAGTCGACGACCAGATCTCCGTGTCTGTGGGCCGTTTAATGCAATCAGACTTCGGAATATATTAGGAATGCGTATTGAAGCTTTGACCGCCGGCCGATCATACCCCGGGATGACCCAGAATGTGTAGATAATGGTTGCTCTGAGTGATTACGAAGCTCACTGCAATTTCCATCAAGGTATTCTCGCATTAAGGCTGGTACTGAGTTTTTTTTTATAATAACAATAACACAATGGGGTCAGCTTCATTGCAGAGCCTCTTCTTCCTAGCAGCAGTAAGCCACTTAGTCAAGAAACAAGCAATTAAAATTATCATCATCCCCCGAAAGGGAACAGGATAGGAAAGGAATCCCAAACCACACTCTCGACACATTCAATTTGTAATTAAATTATATAATAGTAAAAAAGAAAACATAAATAGGATAAATGGAGAATAAAGAAAGTAAGATAGAGTTAGTTGATGGGAAGTTAGTGTAAAAGATGGATAATAAAAAAAAAGCATGCAAAGAAGAAGAAGAAGCTCTTTCATAATATAAATAAAAATTAATTATAGGTTTTTGAGAAAACAAAGCGAGAGAAAGTGCTTCCCAGTCAGCAACAGAGTGCTGGTATGAGGGATGCAAGAAAAAGAAAAATAGCAATTAGTAAAAAAAAATAGTATTAAATAGTACGTAATTTACTTTACATGATTCTAATGTGATTCTTCAGCAGCCTTTTAAAGATGGGAAAAGACCTAGCATTCTTCAAAGAGTTAGGTAAATTATTAAAGATTTCCATAGCTAATCTAATAGGATCTTTATGTTTTCTATTCGTTCTAGCGATATCAAGCCTGAGATTATCTTTAAATCTTGTGTGATAGCTGTGGTAATCACAGTGTTTTATTGGACATATCGAAGATTTTATATTATTATTGAGTATTTTATATATTATCTTAGCTTTTTCCATAAATATAATATCCCTTATATTGAATTTATCTGTTTGTCTGTATAGTACATCACTTGGAGTCAGTCTATCAAGTCCATGCACTGCCTTGACTGTCCTATTGAGTATTCTATGAATTGAGTCAATATTCATCTCTGAAGTTTGACTCCAATTCAAAATACCATAGGTAATCTTAGGCAGCACAAAAGAGTTGTATATCATATTTTTTAGCTCTAAATCCAAGTAATATTTCATTCTGAACAGCCTAATCCAGAAAACCAACTTAGATTTCACATTACTTATGTGAGGGGACCAAGATAATCTATCATCTATAATTAGTCCTAAGTATTTAGATCTAGCCACTCTTTGTATCTCCTCTCCATGTATTCTAATGTTAAGGCAAATGTCACTCTTATTAATCTGCTTGAATACCATGTAACTAGTTTTACAGGTATTGATTGTAAGCCTGTTTCCCAAAAGCCAGGACCCATAAACAATTAAATCATTATTTATTTGTCGCTCCAGAAGTTCAGCAGAGTTAGCAGAGTATAGCAACAGGGTATCATCAGCGTAAATAATATATTTTCCAGTCAGACCAGAGAAATATAAATTATAAATATAGAGCAAAAATAAAGTTGGTCCTAGAATCGACCCTTGAGGAACACCAATGTTAACTACTCGTTGTTTACTTATTTCATCATTAAACCTAACCAGAACTTTTCTGTCTTTTAGGAAACTACCAATTAACGCCAGTCCCAAGCCTCTTATTCCAAGTTCGCTCAGATTTTCTAACAAAGTGATATGATTAACTGTATCAAAGGCCTTCGCTAAATCAATAAACAGTGCGGCCACATATTTATTCGAATCAAGTTCACAATTAATAAATTGTAAGGCATCTGTTATTGCTGATGTTGTGTTACTTTTTTGTAAAAAACCATATTGATGTGTATCAAATCCTACACTGTTTTTAAACTTAACTAGTCTTTTATTTATAACTTTTTCGAAAATTTTGCTAAACGAACTTGTTAAAGCAATTGGCCTGTAATTAGAAGGATCTACATCGTCACCTGATTTATGAATAGGAACTATCATGGTATCTTTCAGCTCTGTAGGGAATTCACCTTTGGTAATGTGATTATTAATGATTGCAGAAATATAAGGTGATATCTGAGTAGCGACTAATTTCAAGTTTTCGGAAGTTATTCCATCAGTTCCAGGTGAAGAATTCTTCAATGAGCTAATTATGGCAAACACTTCACCAGGATCAGTAGGCTCGAAAAAGAGAGATTTTGAATTCAACGGAATGTTCTGCCTTTCAAAGTTGTCAAGGTTAAACTTTACTTTTAAGTCCTCAATAAGTTTTTCACCTATAGAGCTGAAATGATCAACAAGATTATCGGCAGTGATGATAGATTTAGATTTGTTTATTTTATTGCCCAACAAGAGTTCTTGGTTGATGAATTTCCAAACTCTCCTAACATCACCCTCAGCAGAAATAAGATGTCTTCTAACATAGTCTTTCTTAGCAATTCTGATCATGGAACATACTCTATTCTTCGAGGATCTGTAATCAGAAGTAAGTTTGGCATCACTTGGATTCATTTTCATTCTTTTATATAATATTTTCTTTTTATCCATTTCCTTAATTAAATCTTCCGTAATCCAATTGTTGCCTCTCCTAGCTCTGATTTCCTTAATAGTTGAAGCCGACTGTTTTGCATCTTGAATAATAGTAATTATCCTTTTAAAAGAAATTTCACCATGCGTTTCACTAAGTTTCTTTAGTACCGAATCAACATATAGTCGTTTATTTAAAACTGAAATTTTCTTTTTAACTATAGGTTGCAATTGCTTTTTAATACCAGATGCTGTTATATACAAAGTATGGTGATCTAAATCTGGCCATTCTGAGTATTCTACTTTAAAAGCAACAGATTGAGTGTTGACGGTAGTTGTTACATGGTCTAACAAAGTAGCTGAACTTGATGTAATTCTAGTTGGGTCACAATTTAGCAGTACCACATTGTTCATCGCCAACATGTTATTATAGTTAACACAGATACCATTATTTATGCTAGTGGCATCTATATTGGTGTCGGCGACAACTATCAAGTTATTAAACCTTTGATACAAAGCATCAACATATTCAATAAATTCTTCAGGATCGTCATGCTGGGTTCTATAGAATGTTCCTAAGTGGATTGACCGAAGGTCGCATTCAATAGAAATAATGATAGTGTGATACCTACTATCATAATGAAGCAGCTTATGCTGAATCCTTTTACTAATATATATATAGCAGTGCCACCTCCTTGGGCATGATCCCTGCAGTTATGAATTGCGACGAATCTATCTAAGTTGAACAAACTAATCTCATCACTAGAAATCCAAGTCTCATTAAGAATCACTGCATCCAACTTTGGCTTAGAATTACAAAATATCTCAAGGTCCGTAAATTTATTCCTAATGCTTCTAATATTCGCATAAAAAACTTCTAGACTCATATTATTCATGTTTATATTTCCGTAATCAGGTAATTAATTTTCCTTTGAACCGATGTTTTCCTCTTGAGATATTCTGGACATTCCCTGGCAAAGGATGGATGCGAAGAATTGTTACAGCCAGCCAGTGAGCAGTTAGTGCATTTGAGTATTTGCGAGTTGCAAACAGACGTGCTATGATGTTCTGCACACTTCGCACACACATCTATCTGACTTTTACAATTAACTGCGGTGTGCCCAAATTTCTGACACTTATAGCATCTACTAACATATATGTCCTCTCTGCAAAAATGAGAATGAGTTAATCGTGAAACTATATTTTGAGAAGTCTCCATTATCTGGACATTCTTTCGAGTGCAATAATGCTGCGCCAACCATTTCGATTCGCTTCAATAAAACAAATGCCTTGCTGCCACGAATACTTTTCATTTGGATTTTTGTACATTTATTGAACTTAATTCATTTTAATCTTAATAGAAAGCTGAATTTAATTCAGCTAATAGGTTAAAGCAACAATTATTGATTCTGAGGCGGTACGAAGTTCACCGGGTCAACTAGTAGTACAATAAATAAATAGTATCATCGCTAAAAGCACAGCCCGTGTTGCATTTGCGATTTTACAGACGACGAAATAAGTGGAATGAATAAGCAGGATGATTTTTTTATTACTCTTCGTCTACCAGAAATTTCCGTTCGGCAAATTTCATGAGAAACGAAATAACCTCCAATCTTGGAAGGTTCAGAGCCTTTTTGCCGCTGGCTGTAATGCACGTATTTATTCAGCAAATACCGGATCTAGAAAAAATATCACATCCAATTTCAACAAATATGTCCTTAAATGTTCCCCATTTACCATCACGATGTCTCGTCTTCTAAGCTAAGCAACCAACAAGCACTCATGACCTTTTCGACTGTTTATTCGCCTTCGACCTTCACTCTAGAATTGCGATAAATGTGTCAGTGAGATGATACTGTTGTGAGAAATCACAATCACCATAGCTTTCGAACTGTCGGATCTGCGATAGCTGGAATGAGACGAAGCTCCCCAAGACGACGAGATGCTGTGCTGCTGGAGCATCCAAAACTCAAAACAACAAACCTTCATTCAATTGCACACCTACACAAGAACGAATAATTTGGCCAGCACACTACCCAATACCAATATCTCAAGGAATCCGTGGAGAGGGAAATCTTTTTTGCGTAGTACTTATTTTTGCAAGAATGCAAGCAGACCGTGGGGAGCTTGGAATTTCGGCCTACGCAGTACGCCTGCAAGACATCGCGCTGACGTGTGACGTCACAAAGAAAATTTACTGCTCCCTCAAACTAAGCACTGCGAGAGCTAGATCGAGTACTGTAGGGGTTTCCAACTAATTCCGCCACTTAGCCGCTTCGCTAACTTGGCAGCGTCAACAGCAACAATGCCCGACAGCATCAAAACATAAAACAGAGCCCAGAATACCGAAATAAACAAAAACAAATTATTATGAAATAGCAAACATGGCGTCGTTTGTATGCGCGCAATTCCCATCCAAACAATTGTGTGATTCGCATGAAAACACAGATATCTGCCACACACTCACGTGCGACATCGCATTCCGTATCCATACACAAAAGTACGTACACTGTACGAACAGTGTGCACGAGAGATGTCAGACTAGGCATTTTTTGGTGTTAGTGTGCATTCTCGCGGCGGCATTCGGCATATAATAGAATGAAGATTATAGACCAAGCCAAAACAAAGATGCGTAATCACTGCAAAGAAAACATTACACAATTTTTAGCGTCCAAGAGCGAAAGAGATAAGACAAGCAACCGTGCAACAAGAGCGATCGAGACAGAGCGAAAATACAAGAAACAGATATAGCCGACGTACAGTTAGAGAAATGATAATTCGTATGCAATTTGATTTGTTTATTTTTGCTTAGAAGGCCAAACTCGCAATGGATTTTTTGATCAAATTCAAGGTTATCACGACTTTGGTATTTCTTTCTAAAATTAGAGTGTGATTTGTAGATATGTGCTTGGTTGATTAAAGGTATTTCTTATCTCACTTGCAATTTTTCATCATTTCAGAAGATATTTTGCTTAGGTAAAACTTTGGAAATATTTTTGATTTAAAAATATGTATCTCATTTTAATTTTTTGATTTTTAAGATTCTGTTCTTCATCGCATTACTCTTAATATTTTCGGACCAGTGTGATAGTTACATTAACGGATTTTTATGAAATTCGAAATAAATAATACAGTAGGTTTAATGAAGAACATACTACATTCAACACTACGCGTGAACGCAAAGATCTATTGCACGTGGAAGACTGAGAAAATAGTGAGTTCTACGATTATTGACTTGAAGGTAGTTACATAGGGCCTTTTCGAATTCACGTCTTCGTTCCCATCTTCAGGTTGTTATGACTGATTGTAACCCCCGTCCCACACATGACCAGAAATATTTCCGGAAATATTTCCAGAAACATTTCCAGAAATATTTCCGACAATATTTCTCTCGCCGGCCTACACATGACCGGAAAGTTCATTCATGGTTACCGGCAATCGTAGCTCAAATCAGAGCTGCCGCTTTTGAAGCTGCATATCTTGTCAATATTGAAAAGCAAAACGGCTCAATGTGAACATCTATTAAGCTCCATTCTATTTTTGCCATATGTATCACAGCCATACCTAGCTGCAATACCATTCTCGGCCCTTCAGAAGCTCCCTTTCCACCAAAATAATGCAAGTTTCATTAAACTTGCACTCACAACGGCAGCTCAGTGCCGAAATTACGTCACACCCATGTATCTTTCCGACACTTTCCGACGATCAGTCGGAAAGTTGAACAGCTGATCGCTTTGCTATGGACTTATTGCGCAGTGGACTTTCCGCGACTTTCCGCTCGACGATGGGAAAGTCTCGGAAAGTCACATGGGTGTGACGTAATGTCAGCACTGAGCTGCCGTTGTGAACGCAAGTTTTATGAAACTTGCATTATTTTGGTGGAAAGGGAGCTTCTGAAGGGCCGAAAGTAGTATTGTAGCTAGGTATGGCTGTGATACATATGGCAAAAATAGAATGGAGCTTAATAGATGTTCACATTGAGCCGTTTTGCCTTTCAATATTGACAAGATATGCAGCTTCAAAAGCGGCAGCTCTGATTTGAGCTACGATTGCCGAAAACCATGAATGAACTTTCCGGTCATGTGTAGGCCGGCGAGAGAAATATTGTCGGAAATATTTCAGGAAATGTTTCTCGAAATATTTCCGGAAATATTTCTGGTCAAGTGTGGGAGCGGCCTAACGTCATGAGAGTAGCTGAGCTATTCTAGCTGCGTTTTATTTTCATCCAGAGTAGAGTAGGTATCCTGCATGCATTAAAAAACTATCCGGAGTAGCACGCGATTTTATTTCATTCCTAATTGGTTGGCAGCACTTAGCTTGTCAGACATTTGTCAGTTCAAAATTTAAATTTCGAAATAACAAATGTCTACCTAGAAAATTAAAATCATGTGAATTTCCTTTTAAAAGGGTAATCGAAGAATATTCCGACTCATAGGATGAGAATTCTGTTGACAGCATTGATTTTTGAACCATATTCATCCATTTCAATGTTTCTTGGCTGCTAGATTGACAGGGAAATTTTTGGGAATTTATCACTGCAGCCAACTGTTTCAGCTTACATGAATTATTGAAATACGTTCCACACAGTGCACGAGTACGAACTCCACTGAATTCACAAGTGTTCGTACTCTGGATGTTGTTGTTGTTTTGCGTGGAAATCGCTATCCTGCACTACTCTGGATGCATAAAACAACACACCTAACAGTTTGAAGCAGAACAAGACGAGATGTCCGAAATCGTTGCACGTAACATTGCCTCAAAACACTGTCACATTCTGTTAGAACAAATTGAAGATGAAGGCGAAGACGTCAATTATATAAAAATCTAATTTTGTGAGGAAAATAATATCAAGCTTGATCTTGTAACTGCGATAACATTGATTTTAGAACATTGTTTTCATTCCAGTTCGGTTTCGGCACAATAACAAACATGTCTGACGCACAAGCACAAGTTCTGCAAAAAAAAGGGCTATAAACAAAAATTTCGACAGAAAAGTGACAAAAATCTAAGAGTGGTTGCGGTGGTTGAGTCGATGGCAAAGCCTAAACTAAAAGATCTAAGCTTAATGGCAAAGCCTAAACTAAGGGATCTAAGCTTAATGCAAAATTAAACGATTCATAAAAGAAACAGCATTTTGAACCGAGCAAGGTGCGTATTTAAAAATATCAAGCGCTAGAATGGTGCTAGCTATGTTGTTTTCATTTTCTAGAATTTTTAAACACAACGTTGGATAAAGAATATATTTCTCCGTTGGAAACAGCATCTGAAAAACAATATCCGTAAAAAAAATGGAAGCATGTGTCTTTTCATAGTGAATCATTATGCAATAAGATCAATTGACCATTTGAGTGAGACATGCAAAAACTGGCAGTTGAGCCTAAAAGTTTGAGCAAGTGTAGAATCAATCGTTCGAAAGGTAGTGAAAAACGATGTTCCCATACTTCCAATCGGATTAAAAGGCAGATATTGGTAAATCTAATTACAGTATTTAAATTGGCGAGTCTAAAGACATTTGTCTTGTAAAGTATTTGGACGCAGCAAGAGTGTACTTTAGTGATGTGTAGTGATGTACTTTAGTGATGTTTGATTGAGCTAGAAAATGGAACTGCTGAAAGTATTACTATTGCCAACCTCAATATTTGAATCATGGTTGGGGTAGGTACAGACAACGCAAGTGTTGTGGTAGGAGTCAATAACGGTTTATCTCAAAAACTAAGTTGCCAAAATCCTTTTTTAATATTAATAAGATGTACTTGACATTCCGTTCAGATACAAGTTTCTACAGCTGCAGGATCATTTCTTCCCCCAACGTTAGAATTTTATTTGCAGAAACCTATAACTGTTTTCTAAATACAGCGAGAGACAAATACAATACAGATGGATATTTCCACTTATAAATTATGATCCAAATCCTTTGAAAATGATGCGGACCTCTAAAACAAGATGTTTGTCAATATATGGATCAGTATCAAGAATCATAAGTCAGTGGTATTTAGAGCTAAAAACCCACTTCAGTATCGTCTAAACATCAGAAGAATATTGTTTAGCAAAAATGATGTATAAGAAATATAACAATGAAATAATCCTTTTATAGCTCCTATTTCTTCAACCCATTTTAAAGGATCCTTTTATCAGGAATACAAATTTGAAAGCAACTCTGTTGAAGCTACTAGGCTCCTTAACGATGTTTGTTTAATTATTGAAGGTTTAACTACAAAAGAATTATGCATCCAAAATTATACAATGAATGTTTTATCTGATACCGTGGAATTAAATGATTAGGTTTATAACAATGCTAGTTTGGGATATAACTTTTAACAAAAAACAGTTGAACTTCGAAGTAGCAATAAAATTTCAAGATCAGATAAAGAAAGTATAAGATAGACTTGCATAACATTTATTAAAAACTTAATAGAAGAGTTGAACTATCGATTAACTGATGACAAAATTTTGCGAAATATTTCCGAATTTTCTGTGGATATGTATTCAGTTAATGATGAATATTTTATAAAAATTATAAAGCTGCTCACAAGTGATGAAACGTATATTCAAAATATACTGGTACAAAAAAAAACAATTATCAATCGTTAACTGGAGAGAGAAAGTTGATAGCATTCAATTTTGGCTGCCGGCTTATAATTATTAAGTTATTAGTCCTTCCTTGGCCCAATGCGGAATTGGAACGTTTTTGTAGTCAACTTTCGATTGTGAAAAAAAACATAGGAATAAACTGAACATAAGAACTTTAAATATGAATCGAAACGGCCGCAAAAAATTTTGCAAAGATTTTGAGTTCCGTCAAGAAGTACTGATGAAAATTCACATTTTAGAATCACACGTAGAACATGAAAATGATTTTATATATTTTGTTATTTTACCCCAGCTTGAAGAAGGTTTCATAAATATATTTTCAAAATGTTGTTCGAAAACCATTATGAATTATTTCTATTGCTAGCATGAGTTGCCGTTAACAACGAATGGATGAATTTATTGGGCCTAATCACACTTGTATTCTTGATGCACTCCTCAAACCGGTTTTCGGGGCTTTCTGTAGAGAATTCCCCTTGATTATTCCGTCTCTTGTCCATAAAACCGGTTTGAGGGGTGCATCAAGAATACAAGTGTGGAAAGGCCCATTAGTAGTCATAGTTCATAGTATTAAATTAACTGGCGACTCATTATCCGATATTCATCCAATATCTTTTCATATGAATTATAAAGGTTAGCTCAAATTAATTCTAATAAAACTGTTTTCAGAATCTTAAGTTTTAGCTACTTTTAGCTATGTTTTTGCTAAATTCTAGCTACAATGGTTAAAATAATTTGGCAGCACTGGCAACTACTAGTGCGACAAGCAACTACGGTGGTATTTGTTATTGCTTTCAATGCTACTACTATTCTCATCTGTACTTCATAGAGGCACAAGGGTAATTGCAATATTATTAATTTGTTTTTCTGAAGACTGATTATTTTTAGAAATTGCAAAAGTTTTCAGTTGTTTAAGTATTTTTCAACTAACGTGGTTTTACCTGAACCGAATATCCTGCGTCATCAAACTAATCATAAATATACTAGATTTTCATTATACTACGTTCTCGAGACCAAGGAGCATCTAACTAACAAGGAGCATCTAACTAACAAGGAGCATCTAACTAACAAGGAGCATCTATCCAATCTAGAAATAAAATGGGTATATTTTCTAGCTAAGACTCATATAAATTTGAAATTAAGTTATAGAATGGCTCCCAATCGCAGTATGAGATAAATATATGCACCTCAATCCTTAACGGATATACTTCCTCTATAATAGAATTGAAAAATGGTTTGAAAGTAGTCTTTAAACCGTATTTAAAATAGATTCAACAGAAAATAAATTGCACCCTTTGTATTTCTTTAGTGACAAGACGACAAGAGCGCGGGTGAGAATTACACTAGCTAAGAGTTAGAAGTCTCATGCCCTGTTTACATATAATCCCGCCAATACACATAGGACGAACGTTTCGTGAGGGCATCCGGCAAAACAGTCGATAAGACGTTTAGCAAGACAAAGGGTGAACATGTCTTATCTTAAGAAAGGATACATGCCTGCCTACACGATATTTCGGACCCTTCTGCATTGTGTGAAATTTAAGGTAGGTAGCATTTTCTCTGTTCAGAAATTTGTTTATAGCATCTACAGACGACGAACATGGTTCGCGAACTTGGCGAGCGTGCACGTGCAATTGTTGTTGTACGCAGGTAAACACTTACCCTTATCTCAGGTTCGTCAACATGTGCGCGAACATTGAAATTCAGTGCAAACTGATGCGCAATGTACTGATGTTCGGCATTTGGTGCGAGCGTCTGTATCGAAGTTTTAAAGCATGTTTTCGCACCAAGTTGACGAACATGTTCGTCATCTGTACATGCTATTACGAATATTCGAACAGTGTGCCTTGTACCCATCCGTACACATGCATCTTGTCCGATATGATGCATGCTGTACGATTTGATGTATCTTGCCCATGATTTCATGGACAAACCAAATAGGTTTGTAAATATCATCGCAGCCAGCACCAGATCTTTTTTCAAATCCCTTTGACTCGGCCGCGAACTAGGACGAGAACCTAATGCCGGGTTTACATTCTCGCCCAGGAATGGCAAATGTAGACGAGGTCTGTGTGTAAATGGTCTCCTTCTCTATTCTCGGCTGTTTTTTTCATGGCAAGCACGCGTGTGTAAATGGTCTGCTCGTCGTTTGTTATATTAAGGGATAATGATCCTTTTATTGCTGTGCCTGAGTGTTTATGACCGTCTCGTCCGAGCTCGAAGCCGCTGGAAGCGAAGTCGGTTTTATGCATCGAGTCAAAGGGATTCGAGAGGGTAGCATGTGCTCATTCACATTTTCGAATTTTTCGCTGGGACTTCAAACATGTCTTTGCGTGTCCCAGATTGAAATCACTCAACGCACACCAGGTAGTTGCAATAGCCACAACCTGTACCTCAGTCATCGTTCACTGAACTGAACAAAACAGCTCACAACTGTCGAAAGATGCATGGTGCAATATCCTAAGTAAACAATTCACCCTATGAAAGGTGCATGGTCCGTGTTGCATGGTGCAATATCATAAGAACAATTCACCCTATGTCTTGCTGAGTCTTGTCCAATGTCTTGCTGAGTCCTTGCTCGTCCCTATGTATAAACCCGGCATAATCAACTCTTTTAACTCCATTAACACTCTCGGCTCGTCAACATTTGTCGAGAGAGTAATTTCGGCTTTATCAATTATAAAAGCGATGAAATTTAGAGTGCACCTGATAGGTGATCCTTTCTAATAGTCACATGTGACAATGAAAAACAAAGATATTTTCGTCCGGGTCGCTATAAAAACTTTATTGCTGGAGGAAATTCAATATACAATAATGCTCAGGCCAGTTAAACAGATGTCTCATGTAGATACCTTGAGTTGGAATCCTTTACAATCTTTTACGTTAATTAACAAATGCGAGCAAAACTTAAAAGGGCACAACGTGAAGATAAGCTCTTAGTGCAAAGCTAGGGGGCCCGGTAGCTCTGCTCGCTGAGGCGTTAGGCCGAAAAGCGGCGTGCTACGGGGCCTGCGGGTTCGAATCCCGCCAGTGCCATGGCTGTAAGTGTGAATGCGTCTGATTGTCTATGAGGGTGGCAAATGGGCCCAAACTGGTGGCCTAATGCTGGCCGCGTTCCCGGCAGCCCTCTTCACTAACCTAACCTAACCTAGTGCAAAGCTGTTCAAAAAAATAATCTTCAAGATTATGAGGTAAAAAATTATTTACCACTTTATACAGGGTAAATGATGAGCCTTTAGTTGTTGTTCCGAGTAGCATGTATATGCAAATAGACGCACACTTAAGCATGGTCATTTTGGAGTGAGAAAAGCTGGAACATTGATTTTAAAAGACGTTTGGTTTAAGAATATGCGTGCGAAAGTTGAAAAAGTGGGGCATAATTGCATTGACTGCATTCTAAGTAAAAGAAAGCATGGTAAGCAGGAAGGGACGCTAAGACCATTTGACAAAGGTAGCTTTCCTTAAGATACTTATCATCTAGGCCATTTATGGCCAATACCATCGATGAAACAATCATATCGCCTTATTTTCACAGTTGTAAATTAATTTTCGAATTTTTTTTTTGGTTGTATCCCACCGAGACATACAGAGAAAACAGTCTTCGATCTTCAGAAATCTGCGATGAATCATCTCTGGTTGTGGTTCAACGTTCTTTAGCGAATGCTTTCACTGAATACAGCAAAGAAGAGGATGTCTTAAATGTACTTACAACAGGAGTGAAAGGATGCAATCGGAAAGTTGAAAGAGTAAATAGAACCGTTATCTCAGCGCCACACCAGACTGGAAACATTTCAGAAATAATTCCAAAATATTTCCGACTCATTCGCGCGTAGTCTCAGCCACAACAAGTCCGGGAAATTCATTCATGGTTAGCATAGAACGAAGCCGAAATCAGAGCTGCCGCTTTAGAAGTTGCATATGTGTAATTATCATTTTCGACATAGGTATCACAGCCATACCAAGGTATAATTACTATTCTCGTCCTCACACAAATTACATTTTACCGAAAAATGTATTTCTTATAGAAATTTACATTCATAACGGCAGTATAAATCGTGAAAAACACGAAAGACGTACTCTTTAACTGTTCACCAGCTTGATTTGCTCACAAACTACGACTGGTGAATACTAAGGAGATTTAAATATCGGAAGATCCACTATAAATCAAATATTTACGGTAAAACAGGTGCTGCAATAGTAATTGATTTCGGGATTTCAGCGAAACTAGTTCGATTTACCATAATATCGATGATGCATTCAATAACACATCAGAATCGGGAACACTCATATGAATTAGTTTGAAACGAACATTGGATTGAAACAGGATGACGGACTGGCATCTCTTCTATTTAGTGCACTGCAACTCCATCCAAAGTAGCGTATGAGAATGATTTCAACATGTAGTCACGGTCATTTACAGTCACAGAAAATTTAGTCTGGACGACGCAGCAAGTAAAGTTGATATACGCATGAATGAAAATAAGACGCAAGTGATAACGCAGCAGCTTCATATTTTTTTTCAAGCAGCCTTCGAAAAACTTTCAATAGCTATCCTACGAACGATACAAATTGTGAGATTCGTATTCACATAAAAAACATCAACCGCTAACCACGGAAATCAGAGCCGGAGCCGCCTTCGCATTACTTCAGCTCGGCCTTGCTACTATCATCTACCAGGTGTCCCACCGGCTTACTTCTGTTCTGTCGGACTTTCATGAGTCTATGAGGCATCCTTCATCTGTTTTCAAGCGCCATATCAGGTCCACATATGCTGACACATCTGACCAGGCGCCATCTGATCGTAGCATCATGTCCACGGTTGTCTTAATTGGCCCTATGCAATTGCAGAGAAAAGCATATAACGCTACCTTCTGAAGCGGGTGCAATGAAAACCGGTATGCAAATCGTCATGACTTTCTTTAACACACTACTTAAAAAACTCCGCCTTTACTTCTGTGAATGTATTTCCTGAAGTAGCGGTGCTCCGATAAAAACTGGTTCAGGTAGAAATTTATTTCACCGTGGTTGCGATTAAGCCAAGGTTTTAAGGTGCGAATTAGCTTGATGGTCTATGCTCCCTTTGAGCTCGTAGCACAGCGCTCCTCCCAAAGCTCAAGCTTTCGCGCTCGTGATTGAGCAGCCAATATTTCTCCTCCCACTTCTGCTCTGTTCAAGAATACTTCCCTGCGTTCGCTCGCCAATATATCAAATGGGATTACACCCGCTATCACTAACACGGCATTTCCTGAAACTGTTCTGTAGTTGCATGCAATTCGCACCCTACGCTGTTCGCTCAACATCCTATCTCGATATTTTTGAAACCATAATGCAGTGGCCCATCGTCACTAAAAATAGGTTCCTGAAGCTCCAGCTATTTTATAAGGCGTGGTCTACATCTCTGAAGTCTGATTTTGGTCAAGCTAGAACCCTTGATGCATCTAATGCATCTAAAAAGTAATGCGAGCCGTGATAGACAAATATGTATCTAGATTATTTGATTCAGTGCATGTAGGCTATCTGTAGCCTCAAGAATGAATATTTTGAGTAAGTGTAAATTTTTTTAACTCGTAACTAAGTGCTTAATGAATATAACTATATACCAACTGATAAATAACATATATACTGCCTTTTTATTTGAATTTGCCTTTGCTCATATGCATCTTTGATTGATGTTTTAATCTCTAATTTTCTAGTATCAAAATATTACAAGCTCGAACCGAAGATTGAATGCTATAAACTTCAAATTCCTCATCGAAAACACGTGATTTAACCTCAAAGCGAACGTAATCGATTGGCGCAAGGCACGAAAATGTTCACGAGTTACATGATGAATTTTTCAAGTCACTGTAAATAAACACTAATAGCGTTGGTATGTCAAAACGCTCTGAGTATGTTTATTAAAAATTATTTATTTATTAAAAATGTTATTCCCAAAGTCTCTTTTGGAAGAAGGTTGCGGCCAGGAGAATTCCTAATTAATGAATATAGGTTGCTACGTGTAGTTTTCTTGGAAAGGATACTTTTCTCTGTATTTAAGAAACAACGCTTTATAAATAAGCAAAAAAAAATTGGGAATAAAGCCAAAGCGCAACTCAAGGTAGGATTCTGATATAAAATGCAAACGAATGTGAAAAGCGAACTATGAACAACAAAAAGTGATAAATTCTGGTAGTAATCGTGATAGCGTTAACTTAAACAAAAACGTTGCAATTAAGAGAACCCATCGGCGGATCGCCCCTTCAGCAATTGGCAATTTTCCTTCATATAGGATATATGTACATAGGAAGGCGTGAAACAAAAAAATTAAATAATATATTTCAAGGCACAGATGCCAGATTTGTCGTGGTAACCAGTGCTGTGGAGTCGGAGTCAGGAGCCGAGGAGTCGAACAATTTTTAATGGAGTCGGAGTCGAAGCTGATTTTCATCAGCCGACTCCGACTCTGAAATTCATCACCAAGCCTAAAAATTTGTGGACCATTTTTCAATTTTTGACTGGATTGGGAAGAAGCTAGAAAACTTCTAGAGTTGCTATATCGACCTTATATAATGACGAAAGAATTTCAGGCAGATGACCTTACACCTGTTTTTTTTTACAAAAATGGAGAAGTCTTATATTTCGCCTTTCAAAAATGAATGGAAACTTGGTCAATGAATTAAAAAATTCACTTCTTCGTAGAGAAATTTATCTCTTAGATAATGAAGTCCTTTTAGCTGCTATATATGTAGATCCTTCAGTCCGGGTTATCCTGATAGAAGATCAGCAAGCGCGTGCTAAAATTGCGTTATGCGAATTAACTATTCGTATGGAAGGATTGCATACGGAAAGTGAAGCCATGGCTAGACCACAGCAGAGAACCATTCAGTCGTCATCACTTCCCCCAAGTACTGAAGTTGATGATGAAAATGAGTTCGAAAAATATCTTGACGAACAAGAAAAGCAAAGCAGCAGCGCTTAAGCTTGGAAAAAAGTAACGAAGGAGGAAATTCATGGCAACTGGAAGCCTTGAAATTGGATTTTTATAGGGCACTGAATGATGTTGAGAAGTTTGACCTAAGTTCAGTTTTGGAAGTAGAAGATGCCATAACGAAGTATCCCGAAATCGTCCAAAATGCAGCATTACTCGTTACGGAATTGCCCCGACTCAAGTATCTGTGGAACGCTTGTTTTCTACCCTTAGAATAATTAAATCGGATTTAAGAGTAGCGATGATGTCAGATCTGATTAAAGCAATATTATTTTTAAGACCTAGGCTAGGTTTGTGAAGAGGGCTGCCGCGAACGCGGCCAGCATTAGGCCAGCATTAGGCCAGCATTAGGCCACCAATTTGGGCCCAATTGCCACCCTCATAACCAATCACACGCATTCACACTTACAGCCATGGCACTGGCGGGATTCGAGCCCGCAGGCCCCGTAGCACGCCGCTTTTCGGCCTGACGCCTTAGTGAGCAGAGCTACCGGACCCCGTCTTTTTAAGAACTAACTCGAATGAAGTGTTTTCTGTGTTTTTATATTAGTGTGTGAAATGCAATAGGAATATTTTCTATTTCGAAATAAATCTCTTTGACAATATAGCGTAACATTATAATTTAATTTTACTAAAGGAAACAAACTAGTAGGAAAATATGATCTAACTGTAAGACAAAAACGATTTTAACCTTCTGGCTTTAACTATATATTAGAGCTACGACTGTTTGGAGTAGAAGTACGGAGTCGAAGTCGTTACTCGGGAGTCGGAGTCGCTAATGTTAGAAGGCTTATCATTGAGTCGGAGTCGCAAGTTTTTCTTCCCGACTCCACAGCCCTGGTGGTAACGATAGGGTTATACTTTCCTGGAACATAAAAGGCAACTCGCGTATATAGAGACTTGTTAGCCCAAATAGTTTTGAGCTCTTTTGCGTGCACTTTTGCAGTAGTGTTAGTTCTTTTGCGTGCACTTTTGCAGTAGTGTTAGCTCTTGACGTTATTCTTTCGGGAAAAACTTTTCACTCGACACTTGCCGACTGAGATACAATTTATGGAGATTGGTCGCGGGTCTGAAACTTCAATTGTAGAAAAGCTAAGTTGCATTGCGTTTTTTGGTTTATTTTCACGTGCCCAACGTAGAAGAGCTGTAGAGTATCAAATACAGATAGATAATACAGACATATCGAAGGGGTCATTCCACGGAAAATCGACCAACGGTCTTTTATCGCTATCGTCAGATTTCAATGAAATTTTCACTGTGAATATAAGTAGTTGAGTTATTTGCACCAATAATTTTTTTTGAAAAATATCTAATGTTTGCGGTAATATGGCCTTTTCAAGTTTTTGAGAAACGTCGCTTCGTGTTGCATTCAAAAAAATTGTATAAAATCTTCTACTTTACGTAGAGCCTTTAAATATAGCTTGTTGGAAAGGGAAAGATGTAAACTTTCTCCGAAAAATAGGGCGAGAAACATCCTGGCCAAAAAGGATAAAAAGGATCATTACAGAGTCCTTTATCGTTGAATATTTCAAAATGCGCACCTTCGATTTTCTTAATTTTTTAATATATTGTAAACAGTTATATAAACTACAAATGTGCAAAATTTCAAAGTGGAGCTCGTAAAAGTACAGTCGTGAGAAATTTTTAAAGGTTTAGAATACTGTAACCGCTGAAGAAAATTTATAGAAAATGGTACCGAAGCAAGGTAAAACTTACAAAATATGGTACGAAACAATTTTATGTTTTCAAAATAGATCTAAAAACTCTTTCGCAATGTTGTTTTAAGCCCGCAGAAGACTCTAATCTAGTTTCTAACGTAACTATTCCCATTGACGCAATTTTCATCAAATTTTTTTCACATGTACTTAGAATAACGGCTGATCCAGGGCAATCCTGGCAGCTACCAAAATACCAATCTGTTTGTGGAGGAGAGCATATCATCAGAGATAAAAAGTTCTTATAATTAGCCAAGCTTAAATCGGAGCCCTTTGTTAGAACATTTATTTTTGATCCTTTAATCATTAATTAAACGTTTTGATGTATAACACATACACAGACAGAATGTGTTCCTGATGCTGCCGCTAAATTGAAGTATTTAGGTAGTCTACTGTTTGCATTGCTGCAGTAGAATACGACTGTACTTTTACGAGCTCCACTTTGAAATTTTGCACATTTTTAGTTTATATAATTGTTAACAATATATAAAAAAAAAATTAAGAAAATCGAAGGTGCGCATTTTGAAATATTCAAGGATAAAGGACACTGTAATGATCCTTTTTGGCCAGGATGTTTCTCGCTCTATTTTTCGTAGAAAGTTTACATCTTTCCCTTTCCAACAAGCTATATTTGAAGGCCCTACGTAAAGTATACAATTATACAAGTTATATAATTTTTTGAATGCAACACGGACCGAAGTTTCTCAAAAACTTCAAGAGGCCATATTTCCGCAAATATACCATATTTTCCAAAAATATTTCATTTTCAATAATTAGCTCACTAGTCGTTTTGAATACCAAAATATTTCCAAATTCCAAGGAGATGAGTTCAAAAATTATCTGAAAATTGGTCGATTTTCAATGGTATTACCCGAAGATGAGGAAAACAAAAGGGACCGAAATAACTGCTTTTTGGAAATCACAATGTCAATGATAGAAGTGTGTATCAAAAACAAACTCCTCAAAGATTTTGAGGATTATTGACAGAATAGCGAAGCTTCGATAATTGTCTATTGCACGTTTGTCCCCACTTTTGAAAGTAGGCGTGAAATGAGAACACATTCAAGAGAAATGATCATAACTAGTCCGAATGAAACTTGATATTTCTGTGATTACGACCACAAGATTAATTGCATGCATTGCAAGATTAATTTTAGGGCTCATTTTCGAGTGACAAGTGTGGAGTGTTGTCTTTAGCATGCTCCTTAGGGATTTTGAAAGATGGTCTTTAACCCTTTGAACGTCGAGCTGCCACTTTTTAAATGGTACTTTTTAAATTGCTGGGTTAATTGGCTCTGAATTTTTATTGACCGAAATAATTTGGACAGTGACTATGAAAAACTTACGAAGTTCTGATATGGTTTTCACCATCAATTAATATGCGTTTTCGTTTCTTTGTCGAGAATTAGATATACACAGATATCCGTTCATTCCACTCAAACAGTTTACAGTAAATAGTGCTATAACGTGTGAAAAGTAAAAGTATACGTATTTCAATCTAAACTGACAAAGCCCCGTTAGCCTACTTAGCAAGCTATTGGACACTCGCCGGTCACCAATTTCAGTGCCAGCTGTCTTTCGAATCGGCAAACACTACACCGTGGCCTAGGCATTTACACACGGGTCATTCAACCAAGAAACTAGCGGTCAGTACTCAGTAGATGTCATTGCATTACCGGCATGCAATAAATCGCCGGCTGATAAGTTATCTGTGCTATATCTGGCGCACAGCCCCTTGACCTTCTTATTCACATCTCAGTTGCATTCCCCTTTCATTCGGTAAATCGTGCCAAGAATTTTCACTTTCACTGTGCATTGTCTCACACAAACAACTACTCAACATCGATCATGTCGCGACTGTATTGATGTGCGACGCAGATGAAAGTGAAATTCACGCGAATTTCCATAAGTATCAGAGAGGAAATTTAGATTGCAAATTAATCCAACTCGCTTGCACCGTGCCGACCTTATCAGACGATCAATGTCAATGCATCGCACCAGCAGCAATTATCACTCGTGCCCGTTCATTCAATTTATTATCTCACTGGCGGGGTCCGGAGGCCCGCGACTCCCGTACAAAAAGCAAAACGACTTGCAAACGTCAAACACAAATCCAATTGGAGTCCACTTCACCAACACAACTGCACGCACACCCGAACCGTAAACAAACATTATCCAATGCCCACGCACACTAATCAAAACCCACTGACTCGCGACGCCACCACAAAAAAAGGATGCAAACAAAAACAACACAAATTGCGCACTTTTCCGGGGCGCTTGTATGCGTGTAAGGAAAACGCGACCGAGAAAATTTCACCGCAAAGTGAAATTTGGAAAAAAACTCACGAAACCGTTTCACTCGCGATTTTACCAGGAAAAAACTTAGAAAGCACTGCAAAAATGCAACCTGCATTCTGCGAGCGGCACGGTGCAGCGGTCGGCGAGCCCCAGCCAGGTCAGCTCCACGGCAAAGCAAAATCAACTTACTCGTCTCCATCCGGGCAAATGCCTGTAGTTTCATCGTATTTCGTGCAATAATTGTCCGCGCTGTAATTAAAGGTGCCATCACGCTTCTTGATCGGTCTCCGGCGTCGCTGGTTCATAAAATGCCAATTAAAACAAACGAACGGCCGATGCTGGTTGCATTTGTGCTGCAAAAATGACTGGCACTGTTCCACACGAAATTCCTTTAAGTATCTACAAGAAACGCAGGGATAATTCACATGAAAATTTTGCTCGAAACCGCGACTCGCGATATTGCACTGTCTGCACGTCTTTTGCGCCATACTCACGTGTAATGATTCGGCTTTTCGGGCTGAGTTGTCACCAGGAGTTTATGCTCGTTCGCCATCTTGTGTGGAAAACTATCGTTTTTGCGTTTTTCTGCGTCTGTTTTCGATGTATCTTCATTCAGTTTTTTGTGCGGGACGTGCGCGGTAGGACGCTACCAACCCACACTAGTATGCATGGCTTCTGTTTCGCCTTACCACTACGAAAGTGGTGCAGGCGTGTGAGTGGTTTGTTATGATAAGATGGCGCTAGATGCGATATGGAGTTTCTTGTTGGACACAAATGATTTAAATGAAACCTATATTTTCATCGTTTCTGTTCGATTTTGGAACATTTTTGAGTAATGAATCTAATGTCTTCTTAAAATATTGTATGAAATCAACTGATCGCACAGGAATTTACTCCTCACGAATATCTAATGATTACATTTTAAGTGTAATTGGTGTGCGTCTGAGATAAAATAAATGGTGGTACCAGTGGAAAAAAATCGGACTTTCATACTGTGTCTAAAAATGGCTGAGTAAACGACGCCGAACCGCAAAATTGACGAGAAGGAATGGAAGAAATTTTTTTTTGGAAAAATGCACAAAAGAAATAAAAAAAAGGAAAATCGGACATGTAAGAATTTAATTTGTTATCATTTCGATTCACCAATGAAATGAAACAGCCCATAGTGTTCATATGCAAACACAGCCTGGTGAAACTAAGATTCTCAGGATTTACACGAGTCATCTCAATTTCAGGTCTATGAGGCGGAGGTAGAGTATAGACGAGTAGTCCAAGGTGAGTAAATTTTTTACAATATTTTGCAACGTTTTTCATTTTTCTCAAACTCCGAAATTTCATTTCCGACATGTTTAGATCAAATAGGCATATCGAACTCAATTTTTCACAATCAGTTGGGCCGTATAAAAGCCATCTTGAATTTGCAGTTCTGAACGAAACGGTATTCATTCATTAAATGTTGTTCGCAGTCGCATGGTGTGCTATTACACAGCTTAATGACGGCCATGGCTCAATGCATCGCGAAAAACTATCGATTTTCCTTTAAAGTTGACGTTAGCTTTCACATGAGCCAATTCAGTGTAGAGAGTACTGTGTTCTGTCACTTTTGCTCATCAACGGTTTGGTTGATTTTGAAATTCTATGAAATTCGTGAACTCTGGCAGCAAACCGGTTTAACAAACGAGAAATAATTACAAGATTGTCGTTAAATATTTGAAAAAAGATCCGTGAACCAGGACTTTTGACACAAATAAAAGTTAGTCGAAAGAAAACGTGAAAAAGTGCGGACGCGAATCGACGTAATTCGAATCAAATTGAGCCATGTAAATGCCGACATGTTAAGCACATGTTCATTTTAATGGAGGTAAAATAATGGAGTGGCTTATACGAAACCACTTTTTTGCATCTACTCCTGCGACTTGCGCCAAATACCGCGTCCAACTTGACATCCAGTTCTCCACATGGTGATCATATGACATTTAGTTCAAAATGAGACAGACGTGCAAGAGGGAAACAAAACACCGGCAATAAGAAGCAGATACGAAGCCAAAATATTGCATTCTTCTTACCTCATGGTCTCGTCCCCTCCAATACATTTCAAATGTGAAGGGCCACTCCATTGTCTACTACCTTCATGGTCTTATTGTTTTGCCCGGCTCGCTTCGCTGTCAAATTTTCCTTTTGGATGGAGATGGAAGTTGTGGTGACAGGTTAGATGTGTATAGCTGCTGACGCCAGCGATTATCTCGCTTTCCATGGATTCTTGCAAGATCTCAACATGCCAAGCTACTCCAACAGATCAGCTTCCTGTTCCTGTGAAACTGGACAATGTCAAAAATATTCAGGTGAGAGCAAACAGTAAATCAAAACAGTATATAGTTCTGTAATGAATTTCTTTTAGACTCTACTGAACAAAATCAATACATTAGAAAAAGAAGTGATTGAAGGTTTGCTCCCAAGAGTCCTCGAAAGCCTCGCCTCACATGCAAAAAGTTCCGGAAAACCTACAACTGCTTTAATCGATCTTTTGCTTCGTGTTTACTTCAAGTCTCTATTGATCGTTGACAGGCAGGATGTCAAGCTACTACCAAAATTTCCCGCGCTAAACGCGGAGATTCAGGCGCAGGTCGTTCACGCTCTTCTGTTCACCGACTACAACAAACGATTAAAAACGTCCTATCTAGCTGAATTGTGCCAACTTTTAAGCGATCGAATTGAAAATACATCAGTTCAGTTTATGCTTGCCACGTTTCGAAGTGCTAATTTGTTGTACACAAAATATCCTACGGCCCGTTTGGAATTTTCTCTCGCCAAGTTTTATTTTTGCCTCCAGTCGCAATCTTCCGCTGTCCGAGATGAGTGCGTCACGTTCTTCGGAAAATGGATACAAAGGGAACAAAACGCCGCTTCTGCATTTTCAACTATCATCAACTATTGGCCGTGGACCAACAAATTCAAATTCATTTTGCTGTCGGCGATCTTGACCGATTGTCGGCTTGACAGTATGTTGCCGGACCGTTTTGACATGCAGAGATTCCTGTTAGGCGTTCGCTTGTCCCTGAAGTACAAAAGTCTTTTCTCAGCCGGGCAGCTTGTCGTGAGAGCTTTATCAAGTCAAAATCTGGAATCGTTCGATGAATTGCTGATCGACATTTTGAAACATGGAACTCGGGTTGAGCTGGTCAATCTCAATTCGCAGTGGTCGCATTATATACGCAACAGAAGCGACTTGTTCAAAAGCATGGAACTCGATCATCCTGTCGAAAACATTCTGCAACTCGATTACATGAAAGATGGCTTCTGTTCTGTTATGATTTGTACAGTGTTCGAAAAAGAATTCTTCGCACATCCGGAAATTGCGTTGATAGTTGATTATTTGCAAGATAATTGCTTTGAATTTGATTTGGACGCGCAGTTGTACATCTACAAATTTATCGTGAACCACATGATGTCGACGGCTGGTAAACTGCAACAGAGTCTCGAGTTCATAATTAGGTTCATCAGGAAGCATTTGTTTGTGCCTTGTTCGGAATTCAGGAACACCACTCTCAACAAATTGCCACTAGTTCTTGATATAATCTCAAAGAAGTCGAAGAATTGCGATCCATCATATATTTTGCGGTTTTTTAAGGACATGAAGGAAATTTTCGAATTTGGAATTTTGCGAAGTGAATACCAGCCGCTCTTTTTCAACTTGAAACTATTCGAAGTATTGTTAAGATGTTTCGAATCATCGACGCATAAGAGTTTGTTAAAAAATTCGAGCATGCGACTGCATCAAGCGCTCGCGAAAATGCTGGCTGATGAAGATGTTTGGAGTCTGCAAGATGAATACAATCGAATATTACGTCTCCTGTTCACTTGTGGAGAATTTGATGATGTGCGGCAGCTTATTGTAAAGATTCTTATCGAATTAAAAGGAAGAGACGTTAATGGGGAATACGAAATGTGGAACAAGCTGGTTGCTGACCCCAGCATTGATCTGTGCATGCTCAGTGCCTACTATGCCAGGCTATGTGCGAATCACATGTCTGCAGACGAACATTTTACAGCGAAGTTCATTGAGAGTTGCTTTGAAAAAATCAAATCGAATAGCAAAGAGCTGGAAGAAGACTCTCTGAAAGCCTGCAAACATGGATTTCATATTTTTGGATATTATAATGCGTTGAAGGAAATATTTGCAACTAAAAACTTGCCTTCAGTTTCAAGCAAATTCTTCATCGAAGAGACAGTTCAGCTAGTATGCGACGGAGTTAAGTTAGTTTTGAAGCAATTGAACTTGGCCGGCACTGTGGAAACAAATGCCAGCTTTCAAATAATTGATAATAGTTTGGAGATGCTAGTGCTAGGGTCGTCTTGGGAGTCGGACGCTCATTCTGCGGATAGAAAGTTTTTGTTATTGTCATTCTGGCTGACTCTGAAGGTAATTGTGTATTAGTTTTATATTAATTTGATTTTAACAGTCTAAATTAAATGATGCAGGCATGCTGTGAACTGGCCACTGCAGTAGGTTTTATTCTTGTTAACGTGTCGGAATACGATGTTTCTTCGAGAGAATTGTTGAGAAAATGCTTGCAAACACAATCGACCATTTTACACGGATGCAGACATAAAGGTGCGATCGAAGCCGCTGGATTATCTTTGGGTAAGTTGTATACTTGACTTTGGATCGATTATTTTCTACCTATTGATGTTTGTTTTGGTTTCTTTACTTCGTATTGTCTGTGTATTGGCTTTCGATCAATTTTTTTGATTAAGTGTTTCTGAATTTCATTTTAAAATGAAGAAGTGCAATGAAATATGTCAGCACCTATATAAAAAGTTCATGTTTGTTCAGTTAGTTTTGGCAAAAGCACTGTAAACCCTAATTTTATTCGACTGTTCGTTTTGAAATCATTTTCTAGCGTATATTACCTCACAAATATGTGCAAATAATTTAAATATGTGCAAATTTTCTAGAATCAAGTGCTTTCGCATGGGCCTCAACGGTAGGCCCTAGAAAAACTTAGTATACACTTCATCCAACTCAAGTGGTAGTGAGAATAAGATTAGCCTGATGCAAGTCTTCATCTTGGTGGTTGATTGACGGAATGATTATATTATTCAACGTGAATACCAGCCCAAAACGACACTTTGAAAAGACAAAATTGGCGACATGATCGTCTAACATAGTCAGATTAGGGAAAGATAGACACGTTGTTTGGAATAACTACTTAATCTTGCACATGGGTCAATGATGAGGTCTCAATAGGCTTTTAACGCTAGGAAAATTTAAGATTCCCATAAAAAACATAACATTAATGGTGCAACGGGCAATGATGAAATTCTGGCTGAATTAAATGCGATAGAAGCTGACATATACAAATTAATCCTGAATACCGCAGGAGTAGCGCAAATGCATCATATGCCGTATTCACACAAAGAGGAGACAAAATAGGATGCGAAAATAACAGAGGCATATTACTATTTTGTACGTCCTATACAATATTGACGAAAATATTAGAAAATCAAATTGAAGCTTACGCTCACAATGCCATTTCAATGTCAGGCTTTAGGACTCGTGATTAAGGACTGATAAGCTTATAACAAGTGCTTGGCGTCTACCAGATTTTCGAGTAGTTGAAAGAAGTATATGCAAGTATTGATCGAAGAGTCGCAAAAATGAAGTAAATAACAAATAAAACAAATAGTGAATAATAAATAAACAACAAATTCACTAAAGATTGCGCATTGTAATGTTTATGGCCTCGCCCATGAATCCGAAACTGCCTACTTCACTTCAATCAATAATGGAAACTCATATCACAGGCAGAAACTAGTTACTACTTTGTTTTGTAGAATCATTGTTTACCTTTAACCTTTTTTCTCCAATATCTTTTGGAACAAAGTACAACGACCGCATTCAAGCATATTACTGAACACTAGAGTCCTATCAGGACTATTTTTAACCAAATTGCCCAAGGGGCCTTTAAATTTTGATATCGGAATATTGCAACTCGTTAATGGTCGGAATTTCGTATTAAGACCTATTCCGAAATCTACATTTATTTCCCCTTGTAAATTGCTGACATGATAGGAGTGAACTCCAGGATATTTCTAATAAAAAATAGTACGAAGTTTCGTTATTTCTTGCTAAAGTTGACTTCATGGCATTTTATTTTGATTCACCTGACTATAGTGAGTCAGAAAAAACGAAGAAAGAAACATTCAAACTTAATAAGTCTCGAAACAAGTTTATCTATTGAAGAATGCGAGAATACAATACCCGAATCTGGCGGAATTTCGCGCGGATAGCAACAATTCATATAAATTTCCGATATCAAAATCATAACACGTCTTTAGGTATTGTTAGAATGCCGGCACCTCGGTGTAACGTGTTAAATGTACACATATATCGACGAGTCAATATTGAATCTAATAACTATCTTACTAGCCCAGTATTTCGAACCAAAATTAATGCCATCAGGTTTGATGATTTGATACATTTTTCTACTTAAGGGGGTATTCCGGTTTTTCACGCAAAAATCGTTCATTATTTCAATATGAATTTTAATACATAAAAATAAATACTCAATGGGTATGGTTTTATTTTGCGTTTATTGCAGGCATTAAACTTTAGAAAAAACTTGGATTTTAAAAAAAAAATTGAAAATTGTTGTTGCTATGAGGGCTTGAAGTTGACCTTTGAAAATCAATCTTGGCAGGATTGCGTCCGTTTGAATTATCTGAAATTAGCAAATGAGGTGTCATTTTACTCAGAAGAATACCCGTTACAAGATGAACTACGCTTATCAATATCCAATTATTCGTTAAAAAATGGCAGCTTATAAACAATTTTTTTTCTAATTTTTCCTTTTTTTTTAGTTTTTTTTTATTAAAAATTATAGTTAATTGTTTTGTATCATCACAATTGTAGTTCATCTTTTTCCTTAAGTCATAGCAAATAATTTGATATATCACTCATTAAATTCTGTAAGACCGTTTTCGAGAAATCTTGCCAAGAAGTTGAGAAAAGATGGTTTTGAGAAAATCGCGTTTAAAGTTTTATCTCAAACACTCTCGCCTCAAGCGTGCCAAGGATTTTCCAGAGATGATAGTGGTGGAAATGCGAATAACTTCAAAACGAAAACAGATACTGCGATAAAATTTTAAAGCAAGATTATATGATCATAGTGGAATAAGAAAATGCAAAAAAAAAAATTTCGATTTTTTCAAACCGAAAGACCGGAATACCCCCTTAAGTGCACTGAACCACACAGCGAATCTTATAGCCCGTCCAGACTACAGATACTTAAGTATCCGGATACATAAGTATTGTCCACACTGCAGCGACATATGTACAATTAGCGTATACTTTTCATTGATTTTCATGACAAGGGTAAAATGTATCTGCAGTTGTCGCTGCAGTGTGGACAATACTTATGTATCCGGATACTTAAGTATCTGTAGTCTGGACGGGCTATTAAAGAGATCAATGCTCCAAAGATCAGCTAGGCAGCAATCGTTGATATTTTAAAAGATTCTAAGATTCTAAAAATGATTTTAAAAGTCATGAGCCCGAACAGTAGAAATGATTTAATAACAATTACAAGCTAGCAACTGAAAGCGAATATGCTACTAGAGATGGGAAATAACGATAAACATAAGTAACACGTTCCAGCGTTACATTTTCCAACGAGTAACATGTTCCAGTAACATGTTATTTTTGGAACGATGTTCTTACCGTGAGTTATACTGGAACGCGCAACGTGTGTTATCATACATGTTGCGCGTTCCAATATAACGCACTGTAACTAATACGTTACAGAGCGTTCCAAACTGTTTATCGAATTTACTCAATGTCGTGTATTTGTGCGTTCCTGTTCAAATCATCGCCAGTGAAGCTAAAAGCTAATAGAACTAAAAATATGAATTTTAATCTTCCTTCGCCACTGTGAGCTGACGAACAAGTACAATAACGAAGAGGCCAATTACCGAAACGATTGTCGCATGCTCTTGAGGCCGCTTATAATTTTTCAAGCGTTTAGCGTTACTCATTTTCAATATGAGTAAAGCGTTTCAAAAGCAACATGTAGTTTTCAGTAACATGTTCCATTGGGAACATGTTACAGATTTGGATTTACGTTATTTAACGTGTTACGTTAAATAACGCCCAACTCTATATGCTACGTGCCATGCAACATTGCCAAACAAATGTGGAATGCAAATCAAGAAGACTTCTAGATGTCGCTACAGAGCAGTTAGTCCACAGTTTCATTGGTTTCAAACCCGCCTATGATACCATAGGCAGAGAAGATCTATACAGCCGTTTGAGAGCTCAAAGCTCGAATCTGATTAGACTTCCTGGATTGATCACGACGAATTTACTGTTCTATGACAGGGAGCGGTATTTTCCGTATCTTTTTTTTTAACCTGGAAACGTGATCGAGAATACTTAGAAGAATATAAGCATATCATCCACATTAAGTTTACTTAAGGTCCCCATTCACGAACAGTCTAAATGGCCTGAGTCCATTTGGCCTGAGTCCGTTTGGTTTAAGTCCAATTTAGCTCGCCACTCACGATAGAGCCTCGATCCAGTCAGTTCATTCCATTTTCCGTCAATAATTTAGAAAAAAATGAAAAAATTATTTTTAATCTATTAATGGGTCCGAAGCATATGGAGGAGTTTTTTTTTCGCAATTGCAATTTGCATCTACATAAAGAAACGAAAACCAAAAAGAAAGTGGTTTGCCAAACGGAAACAAATGAGTCACGTAAATTTGGTAAAAGAACTCATGCTTGAGCGTTCTGATTGGCAACATTATTTAAGAATGAATGATACGACATATAACACGTTGCTACGGTTGGTCACCCCATTTATCAAACGAAAGGATGCAAATATGAGGTAAACTATCACTCTTCACGAAAGATTGATCGCTACTTTGCGGTACTTAGCAAGCAGTTGCAGGTTTTGGGTCAAATAATATAATATACATTCATAGGACCTATATTATTCCATTGCTTTCAAAACAAAATCATGGCCACCACTATCCATTTTGCTGAATTTTTCAATTAAATAAAATAATCACAGAAACAGTCAATGAGCTTGTCACAGGTCAGCGTGTAAAGCAAGGCTGCAACGTTGTTTGGACTGAGGCTTCAACAAACACGACTAGTCCATTTTATGGATTATCTATACTATTTCCCCACACACGCTCGAGCCAAAAAATAGCCCGATGGCCTGAGTCCATGTACTTTGGATCGATTGGAAATCCAATTTGGTTCCTTGAGTCCATGAGTCCTTCCGATTTCTCCCAAACACGGTGAGATTTTGGCCTGGCCTCAGGCCATTTGGACTGATGGACTGCTCGTGAAGGGGGGCCTTTAAATAATATATAAAATAATATACTGACAGCATTGGGCTTTTTTACCTACGATGTGTTGTTGAAAGTCACACAGATGTGAAAATCGAAAAAAAGAAAAATGAGTACGAAATATCTTGTTTTAATGGACAGTTAGTTGTCTGAAGTGATGTCATTCTCGCGGATTCAGGATTCGGCGGTCCCTAAAAATAACTAATTCGATATTTTTTCTTCGCTAAAAGTAGTATCCACTGATTTATCATTGGAGTAACAGCATCATTATTTTTATATTGTAAGTATACTGTACAAAAAAAATTATTTGCGTAGAAGTTTAGATTTTTCAGAGTTGGGTTAGCAACCTGGGTAGTGGCAAGTCATTTCTGAAATAGCAAAGGCGAAGATTTAGATGGAATAAAATATGGAATTAAGATTCAGGAAAGAAAGGAACTGACACCTGACTCTATTCCACATTTTCTAGTGAGGTGGAGACATAGAGTCTGGATTCAGATTCATTGTTGGTGTCTAATAATTTGAAAGCTAGTCAGCGTGAGGCATTTGATGGGCAAAGTCATCGACTCAAACTGAATCAAAAGCCCTTATACGTTCCTCAGGCAAATCATCAAAAAATTATTATTTTCTTTCGTAACCCATCTGGGATCCCACGACCAAAAATAGCTGCCGAAGAGCTTAGATTGCTTGGTTAAAGCAATTGTGAATTACTCTTCGAACAACTTCCATTTTTCGGACGAAAAGTCAGACAGCCTTAGTGTCAACAAGGCTTGTATAGGCTAATTACTTTGAAACTAGAACAAACCTTTTTGGAATAAAAAACCTTTAAAGCTACCAACAGTAAAGCAAGCAAATAAAATAGGCCTCCTCATAGTCAAAGGGGGTCTACTGAGATAACAATAGAATCACTGACGCTCGGTCACATTTGCTAGACGCTAGATGAGGAGCATTCCTTTTCATCTTCACTGTATTAAAACGGAGTCAATTGAATCAGTCCTCAATAGACTTTTTCATTTACGAAAAGCTCTGAAAAGGGACATCAGTGGCAGAAACAGTAATATTATTAGCTAAGAACACCTGTTTTTAACCAATAAGTTTGAATCTCGAACATTTTTGCAGAAATTTGGTTTCGTTTTCAGATGTATCTTTATGCCTAATCTAACATTTCTTATATCCTAAAATTCTCCATAAAAAAGGAGCTTGTGGTGAAAAATATTCGTTTGAGTCCCAAGCAGCGCGATTGCGCTCTTCAGATTTTCTGTCGAAAAATCCCACAACTGACGGTGCAGTCACTGTCTGTCGAAGTAAAACGATCAACTTTACTGACGTACATAAATCATATAAACATTTTTATATTCTAAATAGTATAATTATAACATTTATTAAAATAAAACAAGCTCTATTCCGTCGCTTTGGCGTCTTCGCACTTGATTAAGACAAGCGCTATTGCATCGGTATGTTTCGATCATGTTTTTCCAATCATCCAACCAACACCACGTGAAAAGTAGCGAAGAACAAACCACGAAAACGGAAACACAGGAAAAATTTGGTGAATATAGTTTCGAAAAAATTAAAAGATTTACCTATGTAGATAAAAAATCACAGACGACTGTAACTAATGGGAAAAATTAGCATACGGTCGCTGTTAGTTAAAAAAGCTTATTCACTTAAGTCTCTACAAAAAAAATCAAACTTCCTTTTGTACGAAACCATGGTCTTATTATTAATTAAAGCGTCAACAAGTGCTAACAGAAAAAAATAGAAATGTTAGAACAAAAATAAGAAAAAAAAGTATGTTCCATACTAAGTAGTTTTAAAACTAATGACAAAAAATTCAAACGAAGACTAACTGGAATTCAAGATAACATTCTTACTATATTCTTGAATTCAAAAGTTGCGGCAAAGTGGCAGTGGATCATGATTAAGAGAATTGTGCATTCTACGTTGGATGATTGCTTAGGACGATATGATTCACGTATGAATATCTGGCAACCAAGATCTGACCAAAAAATGCCTTCACAAAGAGGAAATTTGAGAATGGAAAGACAAGAAGAATTAAACAAACTAAAAAATGAATTAAAAAAACCAGCGAGTAAGTAAACCTACGCTAAACTGGTTCAATGGCGACAGATAAATACATTTAGCGGAGGAACAGAGTTCAAAATTCAAATTACTATCAACATGGGTAAAAAATAAATGAATTCAAGTGGAAATGTTGATATACGTCTTTAGCCGTGACATTCATGAAACGATCAAATTTCAATTTGGAATCAAACATTACATTGAAGTCACTAAAATGCAGGACAACTGGCAATAAGAAAACTTTGTGGAGCATTTTTATGAGAATGATATCTGGCGATACTTCAAGACGTATAGTGATCAGAAGTTGTTTTGGCATCAGTTATTAAGAGCAAACAAACCAGCTTGCAATTGGCGATACCGTCCGCAAACTTGAGTGTCCTATATAATTCTAAGTTATCCGCATGTAGAAGATGAGAGCAGTTGGTAACAAAAGGAATGTCATTGAGAAACAAGATGAAAATTAAGCGGCCTAAGAAAGATCTTTGAGGCATTCCGGATTTGGATGAAGTTAGGAGGAAACTTAGGAGAGAAGGATACCAAATATGCCAAACTCTTCAAGTTTATTGAGTAGCAATTTATATTTCACAGAGTCAAAAGCCTTCGAGGCGATGTCGGCTGCAACAGTCCATATAAATTGCATCAACTTGACGTTGACAATCGAAGGCTGAGACAACTTAATGAGTGAACACCGTAAGATTGATCGTTGTGGAGCGGCCCTTGGTGAAAACATGCTGCTGAAACAAGAAAAATGTTATAGAGAACGATAAGCTCTCTTGTAAGCAAGGCGTTCAAGACGTTTTCTGAAACACCAGAGGAAGGGTGTTGGACGACAGTCAGAAACAATGGATGGGTCACCAGATCAAAAAACTGGAAAAATAGGGTCGTTTCCTGATGTAGGGATTTTAAAATATGCCAAGTTAATTTTGAAAACAATAGTTCAAGGAACGCAAAGAGAAGGTGAGAGGGATATCACCAGGATATTGTACACGGAACACCATCTGGACCGGAACTAGAAGTAGAATCCAAGGTATGCATCAGTGTATTCTTCTTCGACTTCCAAAGGATTGGTACTTAACAATGGCGGGAGAGGTGACACACGGAATAATCAGAACATATCGTGTTGATTGATGCCTATTTAAACCAAGAAGAGAAAAAGGCAGTAAATAAATTACAAATAGCTTCACGGTCTATAGCAACAGCGTCATCCAGATACAAGAAACTGAGAAATTTGACTTAAGGGAACGGATTTCGAACCAGAAAATTTTTGGAACAGATTGAAGCCTCGATGCAGAAAATGTATTCATGCATTGTCTGCTCGAGTACGCCTGAACGAACTTGGCACAGCGTTCCACGAAGAGTCTTATAGATGGTGATTAAGACACCACCGTCATCAGCTTTAGAAGAAGCAAGGCAATAACAATCTCTTCGGAAAAAGAAAATGACATGGTATGAATGGAGAAAGAAAATGCCAGTCCGAATGTGTTCATTGGAACCCTGAGTACTTAGCAAAAAAAATGGTAAACTCTTATCCGAGGTCAAAAAGAGGACTCTCCGATGGATATTGGGCCTGCGACTTGAAGATAGAAGACTGTGTCGCCTATACAAGAAAGAAGTATGTGAGCGATATCGTGACGTTGGGGTCGGTTTTGCAGCTTGTAGAAATATCATTTGAAAAATATAGCTCGATGAACTTGACAAACAGGATCGAATGACGATGGAAACCAGTAGATACCGGTTATTTGGTTTCGGTCTCCTTCAGCTTTCAGAGGACCTGAAATAGCTAGAACTTTCAAAAGGAGTTTCGCATTTGATATACAAGCTTCGATTTTTATAGTTTATGTATAAAACTTTTGTCTTATATGTAAACAAAGCTTAGAACAATCATAACAGATCATTCATACTGAAATCGATATGTCTGCGTATATGCGGCTTCACAAGCATTATACCTGAGAGTTGACCTTGAAGCGCCCTCCAATCTGACTCAACCAAAAAACCCTGGGCGTCACTAACCTCTACTCATCAAGTTAGATATATGGGCAGGCATGAACAATGTGCGACATAAACCAACTATTAGTCTAATGGGAGAAAAATAAATGAAATTCGCTTTGGCATGTGCGGAGTGCTAATGTCTTTTTAGGAAAATGACGATTTGCTTGGGAAAATAAGTAACATATATTAAGTAAATGGTGCATGGTTAGAAGAGCATTTCCCACTTATAAATTAATTAATTCTAAGAGACTGAAATGCTAAATCGAAAGGCTTGTAGTGAATAAAATCTGCCTTTGAATCGACAATTCATTAGAAAAAGATAGTTTTAGAAAAGATACGACTTCATAATATGATTACAATATTCACGCACTGGTATACATATATTATTTAATGCCATATCTACCAACTCCAATTCTCAAGATCTGAACTGAGTAGTAGGAAGACACATGTGCTTTCTTTCAGTTAATGTATGTATCCTTCTCTAATTTCTTCGAACTTCTAAATGGCGTGATTACAATGAGACATGCCATTCATTACAAAAATGACAAATAATATTCACTCATTTTGATTAAATTTATATCACAATAAAATCACTTTTTATATCTTTTAACTTAACGTTTTCAATCGTCAGGTCAACTAGTGAAAGGAATCTCACGAGTACACGATTCACAATCGATTACATACAGTATCCTCTATGATTGTTTCGATATTCTGTTTGGAAGTGTAAATCAAATAAGTACAACCAGACGCGGTGCCGGGCTCTCGATTATGTTTCACCATTTCATAAAAAATGACGCACAAAAAGGTCGGCCGCTATTTGAACATGCTATAAAAATCCTCCTTACTCATGTCAAGAAATCAAGAAGTCCTTACCACACAGTTAAAGATTCGGATGAGTGCCATGATAACTTTGACGCGTTAGTTCTGCATTACTTTTGTGTCCTGGTCCGAGATTCAGAACTGAAAGATAGTATGGCTGAATACTATGACGATATTATGATGAGTGCTATAGCTCGTATCCATGATAAGGAATGGACTGTGAGGTGAGTGAATCGAAAATGCATATGATCTATTTTGTATTCATTAATAAGTTGTGAAATTCATAAACTTATGGATTAAATTATCAACATTTCAGAAATGGTGCATTGCAACTTTTCGGTGCTCTAGTCCCTAAAATTGTTGGTCAAAAACAATCGCTCTCTGAATCAAATGAATTCACTTCGTGGGAACCGTCGGAAATCACATTCACCGAGTTCTGCATTAAACTTCCGAAGACATGCTCTCACATCCTGCAATACTGCAGCGAATCGAACAAAGGTCGTAAGTCGTCTTCCTCAATTATATTATTCTTAGAATTTTTGTCAAACATTGAATACATACGGAAAGATGAGTTTGATGAAAACTTGGATATCCTCCTTAACTACCGTGATATGTTTTGGAAATGCTTATCGCATAGTTGTGAGAAAGTTCGGAAGCTGGCATCGAAATGCTTAGCTAGATCTCATGAACTCTACGAAGAATTACCACAATTTATACTTAGTGCAATTGATATTATTTTCGATAGTGGTAACGAGAATTTGGTGCATGGATTAGTTTTATTTTTCATACATGGAATTCATAAATTAAAATTAGAATCACAGTTCGTTACAAAACACACAGTAGCTGAATTTTGTGAAGAATTCCGAGAGCATTTCCTACGTAGCTATAAGAAGAAAGTTTTTAGTTATTATGTAAAATCATATTTTATTGAACTATTTAAATTAGCACAATTTAGTTTTATGGATAAAAAAATACGAGAAATACTAGAATTAAGTCGAACAGAAAATACCGCAAACGCAAGTACGGTAAATTGCACAAATTTCGGCTTTAGTTTATTCAAAGAGAAATTGGAAAGCCTTGAAAATTTAAGGTTTTAATATTGTTTGCGATGCGGACTATTATATAGGTTGTAGGCTATAAAGCAGACAAGACTCTTGCATTTTAAATGTTTGTCGAGGATTGAGATAGGTGTTCAGTTGCGGCGAATCAATTCTAAATAACTGCAATTGTTTCAAGCGTTTGAATTCTATTCGTCTGGGTATGCATATACGACTACTTTGATACTAAATATTTATTTATTGCTTTTTAAATTCAAATACTTAGCTTATAAAAATTACACAGCTATATGTATAGTAGAAACCTGTGTGGTATATATCTTAAAATTTATTTATTCAATTCTCTATATATTTTTGATACAAATAGTTTTCAAGGAATTGGTGAATACGCTTTTGTTATCTAATTTAACTGCGGGCGTTCTATGATTTTAAAAGTTACATTTTGTAGCGGTTTAAAAGCGTGGGATTGCTTACTGAACAGATGTCCAGTCGAGAGCCTGTCAAGTGGAGGAAGGATGTTGGTGGACCATCAAAAGGGGCATATCAAGAAAAAAAAAAGAATGCCCCGGAAGCAGGGTGCCCTAGAAATGGTCGTGAAGGCCCCTCGTCCGCTTTAGCGGAGCATCCTTCAGTTCAACTCCGACGGATGCTGGTGTGCCGCTTTGCTAGCTCTACGCGGCTGTCGTGGGTCACTAGAATGTGACAGACAGGCTCAGGTCCCTGATGGGGCCATGACTCCACATGTTGTGGGGTCACTCCGCCCCTTGACGTTGGCCGAAAACAAAACAAAAGCAAAAAAAGAACTAAATGGCCAAAGTCCCTCCTTTTAAAAGTGATCTGAAATTTTGTAATTAATTAATTCTACGCCACCCAGGTCATCGCGAATCCTGAATAGGAACGGGCTCTCGCCCGTTAAAAAAATCAACGTTTTGAAAAATAAATAATTTTCCCAATTATATACAATTAATTTTCCAATTGTATAAGTTGGTTTCGCAGGCTGCGCCAGTAATAACTTTTACTTTTAGTAAAAACTACTTTTAAAAAAATACTCTTCACTTTATTGGACACACTTACTTTGGACACTAGACTAAGATTGAACAATTTTTCTTACTGGTCTGGTCTTCGTTTTTCTCACGAGACATTTAAAAAAACAATAAACTTATTTATTACATCGAAGCCATTGTGGGTCTTCGATTTGTTGATGCTAAGAACTTGATTCTTTCTTCATTTTTATTGATTTCAACCCGGTCGTTGTCATGCATGTTATGGCGATGCACGAGTACCGTGTTGACATTAGTGTTTAGAGTGTTGGCATTAGGATGCTGATGTGCGTTTGTAGTTTTATCGGAACCCTGATGCTGACACATAACTACCTGCTCTCCGCTGGACAAAGTTTACAGGAAGCTATAGACAAAAGGAAGGAGATACATTATTTATTAGCTGCTGGTGGATTGCCACTTTGAAAATGGGTAAACAATTATGTGAGAATACTCGAAGGAATAGTACAGGAAGATATTGAGATGCAAACGTTACTTGATTTAAACTTAGACTTGAATTATACCGCGTTAGGAATTATGTGGCATCCTTTGTCGGATCAATTTAGTTATCGAATCAAAATGAATGGGAATAAAGATGTGCATTCTAAGCGGCAATTGCTATCGGATACAGCTAGGTTGTTTGATCCACTTGGATGGCTGGCTCCCATAATAATAAAAGCGAAAATTATCATACAATCTTTATGGCCTTTGCCGCATTTGTCTATAATTGAAAATTTGCGAGTACCTAACTGGATAAATTACACAGTAGAATGCGAATTTGAATTGCACGGCTTCAGTGATGCGTCAACTAAGGCGTATGCTGCGGCAATATATTGTTGTGATTTACCGTTGATCACCTTTCCTGAGTTCGATATTCTTCACATTCGTGAAATAAAATAGTTTCTTTTAAAACAGTAATTGTACTTTTATTACAAACACTATTAATTATTTACACTTTTATATTCTCGTGTTACAATTTAACTATCGCTTTTATTATTACTCGCACCCGGATACACTAAACTGCTGTATCGCCTTTCACAGTAACCCTTGTCGCTGTCTTCGCCATCTACTGAGTACCACTTATCGCTGTCTTCGCCGTTTAGTGAGTACCACTTATCGCTGTCTTCGCCGTTTACTGAGTACCACTTATCGCTGTCTTCGCCGTTTACTGAGTACCACTTATCTCTGTCTTCGCCGTTTACTGAGTACCACTTATCGCTGTCTTCGCCGTTTACTGAGTACCACTTATCGCTGTCTTCGCCGTTTACTGAGTGATTCCAAGCACCTCTCGCGGCGGTATTTATACTCATCTGGGTATTCTACATCTGGGTATTTCCGTGTATTGGGTGACTAATGGGAAATTCCGTCATCATGTGAGATATGTCTGGTTTGAGTTCTCTGGAATGTTCCTTTTTGCTCTCCAGAGGGCTCCATTGGTTATTTGAAGGTCTGGACTGTGATGACTCATGAATGATGACTCATGGGAATTTCCTTTGCTATGCGAGATCTGACTCATGTGTTTGAAGCTTCTGGAATGTTCCCTTTTTATTGTCTAGACGGTTATTCTACGTTTTATCGATTGTGTATTGGCTATTTGAATACAAGTATGAAATACATGTATTGGATGTAGGTCGAATATTTCCTCGCCGTTTCTAGCTGTTTCTGGCGCCAATACAACGAAAGACGGCTCGTTTGGCGTGCATGCAACAATATATAGTTTGAAGAAATGGTAGTAGTACATGTTCAAATCTCATAGTCTCAAAAACTAAGGTTGCTCCTATTCGTCCGGACTACGGTCATTTTCGAATCTGTCGGAAATACTACAAGGCAGTATGTGCGTTTAAAACAGAATCCGGCTGACTTAGCATCTCGAGGCATCGAGTGTGAGAATATATTAAATAATTGTTTATGGTGGAATGGTTCTGCCTGGCTAGTGCAGACAACAGATCTTTGGCCTAAAATAGCTGGTGTTCCTGATGTTAATTTAGAACTTAGAAAAACAACATTAATAAGTGTAATTAATACTGTCTTTATCGAATTGAATGACTTATTGAGCAAGTTTTCAACTTTGAATCCTTTGATACACGTGACTGAATACTGTTTTCGTTTTTTCGACCATGCATCGAAACGATATCAAGGTCAAGATTTCTTAACCACAATGGAACTTAGTCGGTCAATCGAGTTTTGGATCAAATATGTACAGCAAACAGAATTTAAGCTAGAAATAGGGAAGCTAATAAAGGATGAGCAGGTGAGTAAGGATAGCAAATTAATAAAATTGAATCCATTCTTGGACGCCAATCATATATTGCGAGTTGGAGGACGTCTTACAAACGCCGATTTAACTTATGATGCGAAATTTCCTATCATTTTACCTAAAAATGGAAAATTTGTCTAACTTTTGATAAGGGAAATTCATTTTGCTACGCTCCACGATCAAACCCAATTGGTATTGAATATGTCTAGGAGACGTTATTGGATTTTAGACGCTCGCACCAGCATTAAAAGGGAACTGCATAAGTGTATAAGATGTTTTCGAGCAAAGCCAGTTTTATTGAGACAGTTGTTGGGTCCCCGGGGTAATGCATCTAGGCCTTTCACTCATACCGGTGTGGATTATTGCGGCCCCATTGAATATCGTGACCGTCGGGGTCGAGGTGATAAAAGGTTTAAAGGTTACATCGCCATCTTTATCTGCCTTGTTGTTAAAGCCATCCATATCGAGTTTATTAGTGATCTCACTACGTCTGCTTTTTTGGCAGCCTTCCAGCGTTTCACGGGAAGACGAGGACTCTTCAGTCACGTTTATAGTGACTGCGGAACCAATTTTGTAGGTGCAGATATTGCATTACGTAAAATAATAGAAAGAAGTAATGTTGAGTCTGGCTTGAATTATCTGAAAATAAAATAAAATTAGAATTATTTGACCGATCCGTCTCGATTCAGCCGTTCCAGTGGAATTAACGAAATTCCAGTCAGCTGATGTTGGATATTAATGCTGTATTCTATTATGAAATTTCGACTAAGTTTATAGTAGTTTAGTAAACAGTTAAAAATGTACCGAAATTTAGTTTAATTTTGATTTGATTCGTTACTTTTCGAATTTCTTTCGATTTTTTCGCATTTCTTACGATTTTTTCGCACTGCACTTTTCTCATTTTCGTACGTTTGAATTGCTTTCGCATGGGTGAATTGAAAATAAACGATTGAATTGTTTTCTTCGCGTTTTTATTCTTGGAATCACAAGTGAAAGATAAAACAACTAGCATGCTACAGAATTAGTCGCTCATGATAGTATTACATGGCATTTCAATCCCCCAGCTTCACATTATGGTTATTATTCATGGTTATGGGAAGTAGGGGTAAAGTCAATGAAAGCACATTTACGTCGAGTTGTCCGAGAAGCCGCACTTACATTTTAAGAAATGTCAAAGGTATTAATTAGAATAGAAGCTTGCTTGAATTCTCGACCTTTGTGCTATGAATGATGTTATGGATGTTGAAGCTCTCACTCCGGCACATTTTCTTATCGGTGATCCTTTATTGATGTCACCAGAACATGATTTGCAAAACGAAAAAATTGATTATATCAATAGATGGAAGTACACGCAGCGAATGATCCAAACTTTTTGGAAACGATGGAAACACGAATATTTATCGCGTCTGCAGGCTCGTCCAAAATAGCTTGCTAAAGAAGTTGAACCTTGCTGTTAAGAATTCAATATTTCGATTAAAGTTCAATTGTTCAGCATATTTCATATGCTTCATTATTCAATATATGTAATTCAATTCAAATTCAATGGTCATCATATTTTGATATTCCACTTGTACGTCTAGCGTCATCAATATTAGTTTCGAAATTCATTGACTTTCGCTACAATTGTAAACGAGGCAATTCTGTAGCGAATTAGAGGTTTCGAGATGGCCTTAGCACAACTCAGAACCAGACCGAAGTCCAGAACCAAGAGTGCTAAGGTCAGAAAAGTTGGAATGACTAATGCTATTCAAGAGGCAAATAAAAAAAAAACAACTGCCCCGAGAGCAGGGTACCCTAGCAATCCCTCGTCCGCTTTAGCGCAGACATCGGGAAATCCTCGTTATCTTTTGTTCTGACTGGGAATCGTAGCTGCGTTTTGAAAGTTGCTTAGATTTTGCACAGCCTTTTTGTTGGTCTATTTTGTTTATGTTTTTTTTAAAGAACAGTTAAAATACTGATGTACTTTTTTTATTGCAGAGCTTTAAGCAACATGCTAACGTGTAAATTAAAAAAAAAGGAAAAAAAAAAGAAAAAAAATTCTTTGTATTTTGATTGCAATTTTCCCTTTTATTCCGACATGTAGTGAGTTGCTTAAGTTTTGCACAGCACTGTATGTTCGTCTTCGTTGTTTTTTCTCGCGTCGGTATCAAGTTGGCCGCATGTTCGAACAGGCCGCATTAAAAGTTGCTTATACAACTTTTTACCTAGCTGTCACGTTGGGACTACTTAAACGGCTGTCTTTTGCCAAAGTGTAAATATTCCCCAACACCTACTTTATATCAAAAATAAATTAATGCTTTACATTAAGTGACCCCAATCGTTCATCTACTTCATTTCTTTCTGCTTCAAGTCTACTTCAATTTATTTCCAGCTTCTACTTCAAATTTTGTTAACGAAGTGCGAGCCCTGCTGACGGCAGCATAAAGTACCCAGCAAGCAATGTAGTGAGCGTTTGCTAAAACGATAGTTTCTCGACAATCAACAGACATATCCCTCATACGAAACCGAGCCTGTTCGCAAATATATCAACAAACGATAATTTTCCTTACGATTAGCGACAAATAATAATAATGCATGCTATGTGTATGTACCCTATGGCCCATGCAACTCATTAACAGGCAACATTACCTAGATATTTTCCCTAGTTTGCTGGTCGCGGTGTGCCAAACAATTCATCTGTGCTGAAAAATGTTCTAATGTTACGATGTTTTATGTTCAACTTTAGCAGCCTATATTGCTTCATTCTTCTAGTCTTTCAAATTTACTCTACTATGCGTAGAAAATTTTAACTCATTTTCAAATCGCAAAAGCTTATATATTTGAAATCGTTAAAACTATCGCTAATAATGCATAAAAGTGTCACTTTTAACGAGCATATAGGTGATACATACTCGCTACAACTGCATGTTTTCTAACCCATTAATTAATTGTTACAGGCCGCCTCCATTGGCAATTTCCCATCCCATAACATTTCAAATTGCTAATGGAGGTGGCCTATGGTATACCATATTTGATGGCATAAAAGATTTGATGATTGCGGCAATATGGTATGCCATTTGATAGGCCATCTGCCTGGCAATATTTTGACAGTTCTTGATTTTCAGAATGCCGTTGAACCGTGTTCATGCTCCGTTTCTTATAAGAAAATTCATAGGGATTTTAAGATCTCGTTCAGCAATCAGAATAGTCAACAGAATTTGAAATTGTGGGAAATTGCGAAAAAGTCGAATTTTGATGCGGAATAGTGGAATTATATACTTTTTTTTATTTAAAAGAGAAATAATTTAAATTTTGAGTGATGAGTAAATATATGAAACTTCCTGTTGATGATTGGCAGATTTTTCAAATCACTTCTATCGCACTTCCATTTGTACCCCAGCAAATTGTATAAAAGTTACATTTTCGTGTGAAATTTCATCCGCTTATACAAAAAGTAATATATCCTACACGTGAAGTATTCATCAGCAGCAGAATTTCTTCACTCTGCACTTAAAATAACTCCTTAAGAGCATTTAACGCTCAGATACAGCACACGTCCTTTCCGCTCAGAGGCATTTTCGAAATGATATTGCATTCCGATGCATTTTGTTTGGTGGATGGCCATATTACTGTTCGACGAAGTGAACAGCGGCCGCGAGAAGCCACGATATTAGAAATTTCCCTTTTGGATCTATGTGTTTGTAAACCAGATCGCCGCTCAAATTTGTATGGTTACACGAAATCGGGATTTTAAACTGGTTTTTAATCCGATTTGCGTGTAGCCATATAATTTTATCCGGCACACACACATAGAAACACTTAGCACAAAACCGATGTTCGCAAATCAAGCTCATGAGAAGCTTCCGGGCATGTACACAGTCTGCGCACGCATACATGAAAATCGGCCGAAAGCTCACGAATTCGGGTATATTCCTAATCCCGATTTGGGAAGTGCTGTAAAATCGCATAATGTCATATCGTAACTTGTTATTTTTCACAACAGACAACAAGTTACAGTTAGTCTCATCGAAAAAATGTATCAATTTCGAGTACGTTACAGTGTGCGTCGAAATAGTTTGTCCAGTAATTTCGATTGAAATTATCTGGATGCTACAATTCTTGAACATATATTCTTAAGCTTAATTATATTTGATTATGTTAGCAATAAGTTTGGTATAAATAGGTGTTATATTGTTCAATAAAATCAGATTGCTACACATTACGATCCGAGTGTTTGTAGCGAATTGTAATTTTTAGAGGCACCTTAGCACAACTCAGAACCAGACCGAAGTCCAGAACCAAGAGTGCTCAGGTTCAAAAGGTAGTATGGCTACTGCCATTCAAGAGGCAAATTCAAATAAAAAAAAAGAATTGCCCCGAGAGCAGGGTACCCTAGAAATGGCCGTGAAGGCCCCTCGTCCGCATGAGCGGAGTACCCTTCAACCAACCCCGACGGATGCTGGGGTGCCGCTTTGCTAGCTCGCTGCGGCTGGGGTGGGTTCTTTAAAACAATGGAGTCGGTTGGCTCTCTGAAAACGGGGATGCTACTTATAAATCATCCGTATTATAATGTAGCCGCAAACTAGTATATAAAATACTCAAGGACAAAAGGGCATAATTCCGTAAAGGAAACCACCCATGGCTCTGCAACATGGGCTGACTAAGCAGACCCAGTGCTCGTGACAAAGCACGGAGCCAGAAAATTGAAAATTCTAAAAAGGGAAAAAGAAAGAAACACTGCCTCTCTCTTCAGAGGAACCCGGGTGAGGCTGACTGCCCCGGGCTCCCGATGGTGGCGGAGCCCTGACCCCGATGGTCTGGGGTTCTCCACCCTCTGATACTGGCCATAATATCAAAAGCTAAATCTACAAAAAAAAAACCCAGAAACTATTAGATATGGTCAGCATCCCTCCCTTTTAATTGCTGAAAATCTAGAAAATGAACTCTAAATATTCATTGGCCAGGCAGGCCTCGCGAACCTGCAACAAGAAGTCCCCCCGGGCTTTCGCCCAATAAGAAGGCCAAGGATGTTATTTAAATCATTATAATTTCTTTATTTTTTTTTTGTTTTCATTGCGTCAGCCAAGTCTGAACAGCAACTCCCGAGTCCGATTTCGCTTTCTGCTCACAGGCCCGAACAGACCCCCCCCGCCCTCGGAAAACTATCGCCGCCACACACAATGCCCATGCTAGTGGACTTTGTACGCGGCAACAACAAATCTCCCAGAACAAAGAAAAATTTCGCACTGAAACACAAAGCGTGCGAAGATTTGTTCAATCGCATAAACATTATTCCCACGCTCGCATTTGCGATGTGGGGTGATATGCTTTGTTCCTGCGATGTTGTTAGTGCTTGACACTAACAAAATCGTCGTCACGAGAAGTTCGAATCGCTACGGCTCGAAAATTCCCCCAAATCCTACAACAACATGTAGCGAATTGTATTTTTAGAGGGCCTTAGCACAAATCAGAACCAGACCGAAGTCCAGAACCAAGAGTACTAAGGGTGAAATAGGCCCGTTTCACACGAGACACTCGGTGTCCGGCCACTGAATCCTCAGCCACTGTTTTTGTATGGAATTGTGGCCCGGACACTGTGGCTCTGTGTGTATGCTCTCATTCATTTCTATGCCCCGGCAGTGGCTAGAGACACAGTGGCCGGACACCGAGTGTCTCGTGTGAAACGGGCCATAGTGTAATGGCTAATGCCATTCAAGAGGCAAATTCCAATTAAAAAAAAAATTTGCCCCGAGAGCAGGGTACCCTAGAAATGGCCGTGAAGGCCCCTCGTCCGCATGAGCGGAGTACCCTTCAACCAACCCCGACGGATGCTGGGGTGCCGCTTTGCTAGCTCGCTGCGGCTGGGGTGGGTTCTTTAAAAACAATGGAGTCGGTTGGCTCTCTGAAAATGGAGATGCTACTTATAATTCATCCGTATTATAATGTAGCCGCAAACTAGTATATAAAATACTCAAGGACCAAAAAAGGGGCATCGTTCCGTACAGGAAACCACCCATGGCTCTGCAACATGGGCTGACTAAGCAGACCCAGTGCTCGTGACAAAACACGGAGCCAAAACTTGAAAATTCTAAAACGGGAAAAAGGAAGAAACGCTGCATCTCTCTTCAGAGGAACCCGGGCGAGGCTGACTGCCCCGGGCTCCCGATGGTGGCGGAGCCCTGACCCCGATGGTATGGGGTTCTCCACCCTCTGACATTGGCCTTGAAATATCAAACAAACTGTAACTACAAAGGCCAATGTCCCTCCCTTTTAAGGTTCTGAAAATACTACGAAAACTATTTCATTTTATTGGCCAGCCAGGCCCTCGCGAACCTGCAACAAGGAGTCCTCCCGGGCTTTCGCCCAATAAGAAGGCCAAGGATTTTACTTTAACCACACATTACTTTATTCGTGTTTTATTATAAAAAAAATGTTTTGTTTTGGTTCTTTTTTTTTTCTTTTTTCTTGACAAATAGTCACTACCATACACAGATTTCAATATTGCCGTAATAAGATTGTTGACGAGATGACGCAAACAAAAATGCAGTCATTTGTTTTTGTTTTGTTTTTATGTTTCAAGTTTCTCAAGTTTCTCTATTTCCTTTATTTAATATGTAGCAAATTTTGTATGAATGTAGTAGTTGTATGTAGACTGTTTATAAATAAATACAAATCCTATTGAAAAATTATTTTGATTTGTTAAGGTGCCATTGTTGCTTAATCTTTGTAAATATTTCAAAGTCGTTACATCATGGTACTAAGCTATTGTACGTACGTACCCTTATAACGAATTAACTATAGCCAGAGTGTGTGTACATATGTGTGTGTTTGTGAATTAAATAGATAGAGGGTTTTCTATATATGCTGAGCAATATTTAACACCAAAACCTTAATGCATGTTTCTGGTGTGAACCAATAAATTCGCGTCTTTCGCGCTTATTTAAATCTTCTTTTTTTTTCGAATTTAAATGTTTCTCATATTCTCACATGATTCTTTTTACTTGTGTTTTATCATATTTAAACAACATGCATAACCTTAATCAGTGGCTGATTGTCAACATTCATTCCATTCACAGCGATCGCTTGAATTATATTCTCTGACATTATTTTGTTTTTTTTTGTTTTTTTTTTTTTTTTTTGTATGTAATATGTAATTTTATTTTTAAAAAAGGGTCGCCACACGTACCCATGCACATGACACAGAAGCGAGCATGGTAGGTAAATGCTACAAACAATTTCGGGGTTCCGAGCCCATTGCCAACAATTAATATTGCTGGGAATGAGCTCCGGAAATACCAGAGCATCGTTGTTATTGGAATTGGACAAATTCTCGAGCCGATGCATTTTGATATTCAGTACAAAAATTGATTGAAAATTGATATCGAGTGAAGGTTAAGGGGATCGTTACACGTACCCATGCACATGTAGAGCACATGTCACATAAGTGAACATGGTAGGCAAATGCTACATGTTTTGTCTTATTAAAACAAGGCGTTGCTATAGCATTCTCTATATGAGCAGTTGGCTGACAATTGATTCTCATGCAATTGGTGCATCGCCCGTTGTACTAGACGATAATTAATTTCAGCCTAATCCTCATATAGACTAACAGACATTTGACTGACGAATTGGTTGAGTGGGTGTTTCACCTAATCAACTTGTAGGACTAGGTTGGAATCGGTGCTACTACCGGTTACAACATTCGTACGACTATACAAAACTCCTAACACTTGCGTTGGTGATACATGTATGTTAAGTTAAAGGTGAAAATTTACTGGCTAGAATAGTAGAATTGGAAAGGACTCATTGGGCAGAGTAGTGACAAAACTTTTTAACGGGAAATTATATAAACGTTCAATCTCAAAAATTGCATTGTTGCCAATATCTAAGCAAAACTCTTAAACGAATTCAGAATGCATATTTCAATTAAGCTCGTGTAATGAGCATTTGATAATGAACTTGATTTGAACTTGCACACATTCGTAAATGGAAACTCGAACATAGGCTTTTAATAACCATCATTGTATTTTTTAGAGATACTTGAATGAATTTCGTAACGTAGAACTAACAAACATTGAAACTAGTGAAAACAAATTGTAAATAAAATCGGTCTCTGAATAACCGTGAATTGGAAATAATGGTACTTAAAAAAAATATCTATCTTAATTTGTTGTACATGTAGTCAGAGCTCCCCTGTCAATCCTTATACGTCTGTACATCCTCTGCTGATCCTAACTCGCATCGGCTTCACAGTTTACCAAGTTGCGTACTCTTCACTGGATTACTCAAACAATGGTAGATCGCCGACGTAGCACTTGATATTTAGATGGTTATTTATACAACTTGGCCCACATTGTGTGGGTGTTTCATCTAAACAAGGAATTCGCTGATTTACACACCTCGTTCTCCCACAGTATAACGAGTGAGTGTAGCTCTGATCTGGACAGACCAGCGGGGGGAATGTGTTCCAATTAAAGCCCTAAAAGGAAATTTATTAATGAAATAATTAAAATAAGCAAATTGACTTACCTGCTGTCGCCGTCGCTGTCATCAATTGTTAACAAATGGGAACTTATAAACAAATTGTCAATGTGATTGATGCTCTCGACAGCTCTTGTTATCTCTTTCACACACGTTATTCAGCATTCGCAAAGTAGTTTGTAGTATTATTTCGTAAAGTAAAATTTGAAACTTGAAGTTTGCTAAGATGTTACAATTTTGGATTGAAACTTGCAAGTTTGTTAAGGTGTTAAATTTTGGATCGTAAATTGAGAAAAATGTTGCTAAAAACTATAAATTATTGGAAACATCGTATTATAAACACCGACAAATACAAATTCAAACGCTTTTATTACTTATATTTCACAATCGTACTACGACTGTTGCGCTTCAATCACTGGTTGTCATAAGACTGATTCAAAGTGCGTCGTCAGCGGAGTTGCCCAACTTCCTTTCCTTACTCCTTGGGCGGGCACGTTCAATGCATTTTCATCAGAAGGTTGGTTCCCACTCGTTATTTCTGCTGACGGCTCTAGTTGCACTTTACAACTCGGCCAACCTGACAAACGATCGACCTCGATCAGGAAATCCTTTGGTTCGGGTGCAATATTGGCGGCAGCGGTGCCTACATGTTCTTCGTGTTCTAGGAACTCGTCATCCCATTCGTCTTCGTCCAGCAATTCTTCATTTACATACTCGAAGTCGTCTTGCTCAGCGTCATCTGGTATGTTTTCCTCTGAAGTGTCTTGTACTTGTATTACATCGGGAGAGCTTTGACTTTAAATTAATTATTATTTTTGATACAGTTTTCGATGTATTCTTCCATCTATAACATTACCATGGACCATATAGTTACTCTTTTATTGATTAAAATATTTTATTTGATTAATGTATATATTAATTTTTATTCTCATTGCTCTTTTTTTTGTACAATAAATTTTAATTGAATTCATTCATTTTTTTTCTAGCTTCACTTGTATTTTGTTGTTAAGCTGCGCTTCGATGTATTCCATTTGCTGGTAAAGCTCCGTCTGTCGCTCCCATGGCGGAGGGTTGTCTGTGTCGGTGGCAATTCTTCGTAGCGATGCTCGTAGTCTTCTCAAAAATACTCTTTTACCACTTCGCTTTTTCTTTTTTGGTATGTCTATCTTCGGGATTGCTGTCAACTTCTGTTTTTCTTTCCTGGCCTTTATGAGGTTGGGGTGTTCACAAGGCTGTGGCCCTCCTTCCGTCGGTAGTCCTCCTTGTTGTCTGCTCATCTGCAGGTCTTCTTCGTCTTTCTTTTAGAAAATGTCCGGATCGTACGTCAATCTGGTTTCTGGGATGGCAGGATCGTCATGTAATGATAATCGAATATTGTTTGCGAATAGTAATACCTTTCGTCTAATGCTTGGCGAACAAGTCGCCGCTTTGCAATAGACTCTAGGTATTAAAAAAAGTAAAGAAATAAGAACACCTGGTATCTATTTCTTAAGTCTGCAGTGCCTATCCAGTATGGCTCCTGTAATCAGACTGCTTTATTAAGATGAGTCTCCTACTTATATAGCTAAGATGTTTACAGTTATACTTATTCTATATGGATCGGGTGTTTTTAATATTTATTAGTTATTATTAATGCTGTTGGCGTATTAATGCTGTTGTCATATTAATGCTGTTGTCGTATTAATGCTGTTGTCGCTATACAGCTGTTGCGGGTTGCGCTACGCGCCGTGTCGCTGGCGTCATTCATATTTTGACGTTTAGTTTTCGCGATCAGTCACAACAAAGGGTTTGCCATCCATCTCCTCAATTTACCTGCCTCTACTAAACCGTCGTAAGGGAGCTGAGATTGTTGGCACTCTTGTATGTCCCTAATAACATAACGATCATTACCAAGTTGTTTGTGGATAATATTACAGCTCTTGGTAAGTTCAACATGTCCCACCTCCATTTATTCGGGAAGTTTGTCCACGTGTGTGGAGATTCGCCGGCCGGTACGAGAAAAAAGACGTATGATAATTGCCGCCGCCATATTCCCCCTATTTGGAGGAAATGTCTATGCGGTTCCTACTACATAATGTGGGAAGGCATACCAGGCAATCAGAAATCACGAGCCGAAAACTTACCCAGAATCAACTGTACGTATATCATACGCTTGGCTTGATTAAAAACTCGCTGAATCGATCTATCTGTCGTGCCTGTATGTAAATATACACAGACCTATCATACGTTTTTTACCTGATATCGTGCCTGTATGTAAATATGCACATATATATCATACGTTTTTTAGCTGAACTGACACCAGACACGATGGCGCCATGAAATCAGTCGCTATATTGGACACATTGTGGATCTCGTGAATGAAAAAACGTGTTTATGTCGGTCGACATAAGCCGATTAAGACGTCGACAGTCAGATAGCGATTAATTCTTTGATTCTCCTTTGCACGTCTTCACGTATGAATGAATGGGTGCAGGTTTTTTTGCGGAAGATCGTGATCTCGCGACTTTGGTCACACATTGACCGGTTTATTCTTTAAAGGAAACTAGACCAACGACAATGGACACAGTTGATAATGAAAAAAATAAAAGATATTGATAATTAAAACGGATACAACAATTTTATTGGTTGGATTAAAATTGCCATGTATCTGTCAGATTAAAATTTAAAAAAATTATCTATTTTCCTTTCAAAAATTTCAACTTCTTGAATCCGCCTCTGGCTTCATTGACTCCTTCAAATACCATCTGTCCTGGCTCTTTATTCAGCTCGTCTATCTGTCGCTGCGTTTTTATCCTGTTCGCAAAACGTGGCGGGAGGAGAACAAATTTGTCAGGAAGTTGGTGGACTGTCACTCTGCTCCCAAACTTGATGTTAACCAGCCTGAACAATTTTATTTTAAAGGACTTCTCGATTTCTAACGAAATGATAGAAGTTAAGGTGTCCTGACCACCTTCAGCGACCGTATTCAACAGCTCGGAAGCAAAATTTTCGTAAACATTTAAAAAATATATATTTATATATATTTTATTTGTTTTAAAATATTTTTTTTTAGAACTTTCCATTCTTACTTCCTGAGGATCCTGGTAGAGGTTTTGAATTAATTTCGAAAAAAAATTTCGATTCACATTCGATAAAAGAGTTGTTAAAGAAGATTATACTTCTTACCCTTATGGGTTCAAGAAAATAAGATTAGAAAGTTAAGCTCTATGCTAAGTTATTAGTTAAACTGCTAAGAAATATGATTTTAAAAAGTTGTAAAAACAATCATTAATATTATAAAACTGTAAAAAACTCCTCTTTGTTAAAGTTAGCATCAGAGAGAAGAAAAACAAGAAACATACCATGTTTAGTTGTTTAAGTAAAAAGAAATAAATACTGAAAGCAGTGTGAATAATACTCTCATTGGATGATTTTGATCCGCTTCATCAACATGGCGGAGTTTGTTTTCGTTTGTGGAAATAATGGACAATATTTTGCTAAAGAGCTTGCCATGTTGTATTTTGATTCAATACAGCCAACAGTTTACCACTTTACACCTCCCTACCCATACGAAGAACTATCTACGCGAGCTCGAAAACAACACGAATTTGATGTCCACAACATAAATGGCTTACGATGGGATAACGGTGACGTTAATTACAACCAGCTTCCAGAAATCTTGGAAAAGTTCAAAGATTGCACAATATACTTGAAAGGAAATATGAAGGAGAAGTTTCTAAGGAAATATATACCAAACGCAAACATTATTCAACTCGCAACTCCAAAACGAAGCGAGTTTCGGAATTTCAAAACCATCTGTAATATTCACACAACAGTTCCAATAACTAGATGTGCTGTTCAAAACTGTGTGAACCTTTTTTTGTATTACCTAACAAATAGTTTGTATTATTGCAAATAAAAAGTCGTTCATTTTCGTTTTAATTTTTGTATTTTATTTCATAACTGCGAAAAGTAAGTTACAACCTCAAATTATTGGTATTTCGTAAAAAAGTCTTGAATAGTTAATGTGTACGCACGATGTTCGAGGCGGTATGAAGAAATCCTCGTTATCCAGCCGAATTTTATCCTTCTCCCTGCATCTGGCACAATATTGATCAAAATATTCCTTCACGCTTTCTCCAGCCAGATTGTTGTGATACATGACAATGTTGAAGAAATCCATCATCGCCAATAGTTTGAATAGTTCATCATGCTTAAGTGTTATACTCTCGTTGCCTATAAGTACCTGATATATCTCCAGGAGCCCTAGCTGGTTCGCGGGATATTCTTCCGTGGTAGATTGCAGATGCTTGAGGTGTGTGTATAGTAAAGTCCATTGGTTGTAATCTATTGCCGCGGAGGTTGCCCATTTTAGCGGAAGAATATTTTTGAATGAAATGTCTGCGGGTCGAAGTCGATTGTAACTTTGGAATTATGACAATCATCCATATAGTATGTGTAGTTAAGAAAGACATTTTCATTATCTGCTAGGGATTTTGATAGTTTTCGAGTCGAAGTCTTTTTCCTTTGCTTAACGCTTGGAGATTTGAAAGGGGTAGCCTCTGATGTTGTTTGCGTTGCCTTGTTCCGCTTGCGGGTGGATGACGAATTTTTTTCTGGTGTGCTAGCCATTTTTCAGGAATACGACTGATGAAACGAATGATTCAAATGCTAGTCGACGTACCCTTTTATACTCGCAGTCTTTTACATGACTGGTTAATATATAGTCCCCCCTTTTGTGACGAGGGTTTTACATAAATTTTTCTGTATAAATCAATTATTTCACCATCATTGAAACTATAATCTATAGAGGAAAATAGGTTCAGGAATTTTCTGAAGCTCTTACCACTGCAGCGAAAATAAAGAAAAACACAGCAATGTCCACATGTAGTTGAGAATGCACTCTGTAGTCTCTGCTTATTATTTGCAAATAACTTTACCATTGAGACGAAGGAATCTTTTGAAGTACTTGTTAGTAGGATATGTACCGAAAGAGTCAAAGTACTCGATAGGTCCTTTTCTAGGAATGTAAAAGGCCACCCAATGTGTTCCACTTTTATGAGCTAGATCTGTATTCGTAATAATACAAGCAGGTTTCGTTTCTTTTCAATTCATCTAGCGTACCGGACCCAACCAAGATCGATGGATTATATCCACTAATCCTCACTAGATCTATAGCGATAGCCACTAAATCCACTTCGGATATCTGTCCCAGCTGAGCTACTCCATGGAGGTTCTTTTAATCACGCTAGCGGTATTAAAAAGATCTTCATTAGTATGTACATTTTAGCGCCAGCAGATTAGCAATATAATCTCGTGGATTATTAATTTTCCGCTCCTGTTCAACAGGACCGTTTTGTGAAATCTGACGTAGTCAAACCAATAAAAAAAAGACAGTTATAGCTTTAATACTACAAAAGTAAAAAAAAGATCAAGTTTAATTTTTATGATTTATTTAGGGGACCCTAGAGTGCTCCCTGTGCATTATCACAACCAAACTTGTCTGCCGTTCTACGATCGCTGCAGTTCTATTTATTTGAAAATGTTCCTTGGAGAACATGCCGTCTGGTGAATATGGGTGTGTGGTGAAGAACAAACATGACGTCTGGTGAATATGGGTGTGTGATGAAGAACTGCTGGGCTGTTATTATAATCTCCCCTTCTGACTCCGATAGTCGTCCCGACGAGGAGGCAGTTAGGTTTGCGTCGATGCTGACTTATGTTTTCGAGGGCGTCCTCTCTTCCTTAGTGGTTGAGTTGGTTGGATGATTTGTGATGAGTTGGCTACATACTTCGTTAACGCTGAAGTGTCATACGTTTCCGAGGTTTCAGTGGGTTTGTCTGCGCTCGCAATGCAGTAGCTGGTTGGTCCTTTAGATCTAAGCACGACCGTCCCGCTTGGGTTGAAATTTGGCAGTCTTCTTGCGTGAGGATTGACTTCGTCGGTGAGAAGTGATCAGTACGAGATCGCCAGGTTGATAACATGGATCTGGTCGGCGTTTCTTATCTGCGTAAACTTTCTTCTATTATTCGAACGCTGCGTAGAAGACCCTCAAAAGTCTTCACTTCATCTCTGGGGATATGCTGTCGGATCTTCAGGTTGAGTAGACCAAAAACAAGGTCCAACTGCTGTTTTTCGAACTGTGCCTCCTTGGGAAGTTCGGAAAGTAAGGCACGTTTTTCACAGATAAATAGATCTGTTAGAGTGTCTTCGCTCTGCTTCCTCTCGAAGAGTTCCATGTAGTCCTGGTATGTTGGCCTTGAAGGTTGTCACGGTCGGAACCAACAGACATCACGCGCGACCCGTCGAAATTATAAATAAAAAAAAAAAAATATATACCCTCTACCAATCTTCGAAAGTAAGAATGGTAGAGGGTAGTTAGTCGCCCAGGAGTAACTCACCGATTCTAGCTAGTAAGTTAATTACCAGGGCCGTAGCGTAGAGGACTATTCGATGCAGGGCGGCGAATCGTGGGACAGATGATCACAACCGATTAACGCACGAAAACATCCGACAACCGCAAGGATTTGGAATGAGGGATCGCGAACAGTATGCACACGTCAGGTGCAACCGACTGGAACCATGCCAGTGTCCGGCCCATCGCGAGAAATAAACGCGACTACAAGGCAGAATATAACATTAACTTACCGTAGACCTCAGATTGCTCTTTCGAATTATCCCTGAGCGTCTGGAAGCGATGAATCCTCAATGGCCGGAATGGGAGTTCTGTGGGGGCGATTCAAGTGTTCTCCAGGCCGCGATTCCGAGTTGTTCCCATTGTTCGTCTTTGTTGCCGTTTTCAACACCATTTGATCCAGGGCGTTCGCCTTTCGATTGAGCCATTTTCGCGTTGTGCGGGGATTCGATTTGGAATGCGGGATCCTCCGAAATGTGGCTCGGGAGGCGCTACCAGGCTGTACACTAGCTGGCAATAAGTGTCCACATAGGGTGCAAGAGACTAAACGTCAATTCGACCGCGACCTACCACAACAACAGTGTGCGAAATGACAGTTCGATTTAAAATGGTACTAAGGGAAAAAGCGGTACTGAAATTGTACCAAAAAAATGGACGAGTGGAAATACTGCAGATTGAATTGGAATTTCCAATTCGAATCATTCTCCGAGTTCAAAAACCTACAACGGTCGGAGAAAAGCCGCTTTAGCGGGAAATGAAGAAGTCGAAATGAAAAATTAATGGAATCGACAGATCGGATCGGTCTCTTGGATTTTGACCGGTAAGGGTGATAGACGTGCTGAAGGATAGCTGACGATCTGATAGGAAAATTTGTATTTCTTCTTATTACATGACCGAACCTGATCGAGCGATTGTGGCAGAGGTGAATATTAATCATCAGTGATTTGTGCGAAATGAAGAATATGAAGATTGGAGCATCCGAAGGAGGAATAAGCAATACTCTGGTGAAACGAGCTAAATAGCGGCGTGGAGAAGAATAGTGGACGAAGGAGGAGTGTGATCCTGGGATATTAGCGCTAATAGAAGATCCGAACGGGCCCCAACGAGCGAACCGGCAGCGTGAACTGCAGCACAGATCTAGTGGATAATCAGGTCAGATAGTTGTAAGTGAATAATGTATATAAATTTAAAAAACTCTAGCGCACCTGAACCGCTAGAAACACTAATGTTCGAAGAACAGTAGAAGAATCGTGCAGGTTTTGAGTGCATATTCCACCACATGTGCTGCTTATTACGGCCAAACTGTTTCAAATGCCACGTTTTACTTTCGTCTTAAGAATGCATTATAACTCATATGGTGCAAGGTTTCAGATATTACCACTGGCATGAATTTCAACGTTTATGAGAGCAAAACACGGGTTAATTATATTCGTTATCAGTTGCTTATTTCACATAATTTTGAAAGCAGCATCTCATATAACATCAATGAAGAAAATGCTCAGTGCCTGCAGCACTGTAACTGAAGTTGGTGTTTGGGGCTGCGATCCGAAAAATTTGCAGAACTTTGCGAATTGGAACATCGGTTATTTATTTTCATTGTAAATGTTTCCGGTATGTATACTAACTGTAAGCATTTATTGATACAAAAGTAGCACAACCGACTCGTGCTGGCAACCTTTCGCCAGTATCAAATCCAAGAATATATCAAATCTGCTTCACGTTGTTTAATTACATTCGAAGTTATAGGAGTATAAAGAAATTTAGGGTTACCTGCAGCGAGTTTTTTCAAATGATCGAAAGCTTAATATTTGCTGTTTATTGTCACTACAATATCATTACCATTTGAAAATTCTACGATAAAACCGCTTAATAAAGATATTGCAATTAAACACAAAACCAACAATAGCTGGCAACCCTATCGTGTCTTTTCAACCAAATTTGGCCTGAATAATGTTTATGACAGGTTTCATTAATTGTATGAAATTCGTATTGATTTCATGACTGCACTGGAAGTTATAGTACAAAAAGTTTTATTTTCCTGAGCGAATTTTCAAAACCAAAGACACAAAAATTACCATAGCAGGTAGCACCAATCAAATTTTTCAACCAAATTTCCACCAAACAGAGATTAGAGTTAGGTTTAGCTTCTGTGTCAATTTCATGAAAATCTGGTAACTTATTCACATTTCATAGGGCAAAAAGCAGTTTTTTTTCTTTGTAATTTTTCAAGATGGCACCACTGGCACAGAGTTGCCCACAATTCAAAATCGCTTCTATCAAATCTGGTCTTACTTAAGTCCAATGCATTCTGTAAATTTTAGCTGTATCTGATTATTGGTTCGTGAGTTTCCGTGAACAGAAGTTTTTGATGCTAAAAATATAGGTTAACTGGGAGAGGGTTACCGTTCTTGTCCGACATGAAATTTCCAAAGTTTTATTTTGAACGTGTAGATAAAACATAAGATTTATATACAGATTGGTTTTATTGTAAGAAACGGACATTTTTTTGAATATTCGATGGTTTGAATGTTTTTACTTCCAAATTTTTTTTTTCAAAATGAAGACACCAAAATTATCATAGCTGGCAGCTCCAATCGAATTTTTCGACCAAATTTCTACCAAACGTGGCTTAAAGTAAGGTCCAGCAATTGTGTAAGTTTCGTCAAAATCGAACGATTCAATCAGAATTTATAGGGCTAAAAACAGTTATCTTTTTTAGTGGTTTTTCAAGATGGCACCACTGGCACAGAATTGCCCGCATTTCAAAATCACTTCTATCAGACCTGGTCCTATTTAAGGTCAATACATGCTGTGAATTTCAAATAATTCTGCCCATCGGATCGTGAGTTTCCGTGAACAGAAGTTTTTGATGCTAAAAATATAGGTAAATTGGGCAAGGGTTGCCAGGCGTGCCCGTTATACCATATCTTTTTTTTTTTTTTGGTTATGTAAACAAAGCACAAGATTTACATATGAAAGGCTTATTTTTGAAGAAACTGCATTTTTTCAAGAGAGACGATGATTTGGAGGTTTTCACTTTCAGTGCCTGCCCTAGCTACAGAGTTGCCAGCACGCTCATTAAAAGCCACATAAATCTACAACTAAATAATATCAATATGTCCTGAAAATTTGGTAATGATTGAATAGCTCTGTCAAAAGTTATCGAAATTTAAAAATTTTCAAATTTTCCCGTCCTCTTTTTAGGCACCCAGCGCACACATAGGGTTAAAATATTCCAAAGCATTATCCGATTCATATGTAAAACACGTTAGAAATTTATTTTATTAACTTTATTTTTGCGAAAATCATTTGTGCACGAAATAATAGGTATATTAAAAATATCACTTAAATGCCCGCCGGCGCGAAAAGGTTTACAATAACTGACATTTAAAGAGACCTGGACCTATTCTGCATATACACCAATGTATCCTGAAAGTTTCAGCTCAATCGAATGGCGCGTTCCCGAGATTATCTCACTGAAATTTTTTGTACATATATATATATATATATAAAGAAATATGAATTTTTGGCCGAATCGATTTTAATACTAATGTTCTTCGAACATTAGTAAAAAGAAAAACGAAATCGTGTGTGTAGATTAAGAGAATACTACCCCACCCGGTAGAGCGTTCATAGAGTCGTTTGTATAAAAGGAAAATAGTAGTCAATAATAAATCGTACGTATTGTAAAAATAGAAACCAAAGTGAAATAACCTTCAGAGTGAAAGGGCGACTAAGTGGAAAGACGCGAAATCCAAAAAAAAATCGGGGGTCAGTTCTTACTCGAGTCGCGAGCAGTTAAAAGGCTTAATATCGTCTTCCTCTTCTCGCTTCAGGGAGACGTGTAGCGAGGCAGTCTTTGTCATAGAAGCGAGTGGCGCCCACCCGCGACCTTTTTCTTTTCTTCGCGAGCAAAAGCCGCCCAAAGACTGCCGCCCTTACGTCCCAGTTGGGGAAAAAGGGTTTTTCGTGTTCGATTAGTATTTCGGTAACAAGGTGCAAAGGTTGTTTGGAGAAGCGTGAAAACCTGATCCCACGTATCTGCTTCTCCCTTGACCCTTTACCACCATGTAGCTGCAACTCCTTGGAGAAGTAAAGGCATCCCCAGGATTGCCTGCTGGTCACTAATTCCTTCGACCTGCTTGTAGATCGTTGTTGCGTTGACGAACTCTTCCAGTTTTGCTCTGCTTCTTTCTCCGTCAAAACGTGCTGAGCAATGGGCAAAGTTACCATTGGAAGGTAGTGTGCTGGTTGTGCGAAGAGCGTTAATGAGCTCTTGCAGCTGGTCTCCAGACATCTGTATGGCTGCCATCTCTGGTGCCAATCGTGGACTCCTTCGTAAGGCTATGGTCGTGCGTCGAGTTGGGCGCCAATTTATAGCGTTAATACTACAAAAGTAAAAAAATATCAAGTTTAATTTTTATGATTTATTTAGGGGATCCTAGAGTGCTCCCTGTGTATTATCACAACCAAACTTATCTGCCGTTCTACGATCGCTACAGTTCTATTTATTTGAAAATGTTCCTTGGAGAACATGCCGTCTGGTGAATATGGGTGTGTGGTGAAGAACAAACATGACGTCTGGTAAATATGGGTGTGTGGCGAAGAACTGCTGGGCTGTTGTTATGCAGTACGTATTGCGTTTCCTATCCTCGAACATTTCGGGAAATTTCCAATGCCACAAAGAAACTTTAGCTCGCTTTTTCTTTCCACACAATCACTTCAAAAATAACGCGGCGAACGCCAATGAAAGTTACCGTTGATTTAATCAATTTTCTTCGGTTTTCCAAAAGACCGAGTTTGGCACGCGATTTTACATATGAGTAGAAAATACCATGTACATGTAAAAGTCAAAAGAAAATACACATGATGATGGTGGCCGATTCAGAAAGAGTAGTGTCCGATGTCATTAAGTGCTCGATGTTATTAATATCCAGATCTCCGTGGTTGTCAAATGTAAAGCTACACTCCGGCTAATAAGTGCTCCTGGGAGAATTGAATTGTAGATTTGGCTACGAACCCGCCTTGAAAGAGTCTCTTTCAGTTGTCACATGGAAGTGTTTACTTGGCCGCTTCAATAATCGGACGATTTTATAGATGCGCCGCTTGAAGATCCCGTCCCTTGTCTTCACAGTGACCACGCGACCGCTGCCGTCACTTCCTGGATGTAATTTTATGACCCTTGCTAAAGGCCAAACCGCAGGTGGTGTGTTTTCGTTGCGTATGAGTACAATTTGGTTGATTTCCAGCTTGCTTGTCGAAGTCGTCCACTTAGTCCTTTGCTGAAGCTGCTGGAGATACTCATCCCGCCATCGTTTCCATAAGTCATGTTGTAGTGTTTGCATGTACATCCAACGCCGAATGGTTTGTTTTTGGTACTCGCTGAGTCCAAGGAAGGTAATAAGCCGCCTGACGAACCAATTAAAAAGTGGTTCGGTATGAGTACATCATCGTCAGCAGGATTGGACGCTGAACCAAGAGGCCGTAAATTGAAGCAGTGCTCTATTTGGCAGAGCTATGTGTAGAGCTCCTCGAATGTTACCGAAGTTTATCCCAAGACTCAGTTGAGATGAAATTCGGGAACTTTTTCTGATGATCTTGCGATGACCTTCAAACAGGTTTTGCTGACGTGTGGCGTCATAGGGAATTCCCATTTTGATTTATCGTTAAGTTAAAAAGGGTCTTTGGCCCTTGGTGGCTCTTTACGGTATTAAAAAGGTCGTTTCTTTCGAGTGGCCACTTGAGATTTTTATTGCTTTATCAAAAGAATATTAAAATGACAGTAATTCTAATCGACGACTAACTTAAAAACTAACAATACATCGACTTAAATGCTACATTGGAAATCGCAACTCGGCGGCAGCGCACAAGTGAAATCCGATATGCCCATACCAGTCGGTCTGATATGAGCGCGAGAAAAGAAATGCTGATCGAGTTTCGAATGCTGCAAGTCGCAGTGCATGCGATAAGCAACATTCGAATGTTTTTAATCTCGTCGGTCAGCATAAGCAACGTACGAGCGACGACTCGAATTACTCATGCTGAGGCGAGGTATCACATTCAGGTTAATGTGTGCGAAGGAATTAATTGCGCAGAAAATACATTGTATGTTGTGTACAATGGATTTTCGCGTGTTGCTACATTACCTCCCTTCTAGTGGTGAAGCCACGATCAAATGGAAGGATGATGCTGTCCGAGCTGCGGTTTCGTTACAAAAATATTTACAAATTTACTTAACTAAAAATTATATTTACGGTTGGAATCGCACGGTGCGTCGAACTGTGCGCCCAAATCGTGTCGTTGTTGGTGGCCTCTGCGAAGCATCGTGACCTGTTGATGATGATTCGCGTTGTCTTCGGTTACGAAGAAGGAGACGTTGACATGCTGGCCGTTGATGTCCACTTTGTAGTATTTGTCCTTCCGATTTATTACTCGGTACGGACCATCGAATGGCGGAGACAAAGGCGGGCGGACTCTGTCGTTGCGAACAAAGACATGCGAGTTCGTTGACAAGTCTTTGTTGATTAAGACGTTCGGAGTTCCGTGATGGGCTGTTTCCTGCGGTCATAGTTTACGCATGCGTGCTTTGAGGTCGCGTAGGAAGTCGCTTTCGTTGACTGATGAGCCAGTGTCGCAGAAGAATTCCCCTGGAAGACGTAATGTTGCGCCGTAGACTATGTCGGCAGGAGTAGCTGCTAGATCTTCCTTCAGCGTTGCTCGTAGGCCGAGTAATACTATCGGGAGTGCCTTAGTCCATCCAGTTACATCTGCGTGACATTGAATGGCAGTCTTCACAGTGCGATGTCATCGCTCGATGATGCCATTTGCAGCTGGGTGGTATGGTGTCGTACGAAGATGCGTTGTGCCCAAAAGTCGAGTCAGTTCGGTAATAACTTGACTCTCGAATTGCCTACCTAGATCGGTGGTTATTCGCGCGGGCACACCGAAACGGCTAATCCAGGTGTCAATTAGGGCCTCTGCCACGGCAGTTGCTGTGATGGTCTCCAACGGAATCGCCTCATGCCATCGTGTGTAACGATCGATGGGGGTTAAGCAATACCGGAATCCTTCACAGAGAGGTAATGGTCCGATCAGGTCAATGTTTATATGATCGAACCGTGCATCTGGTAGACCATACCGTTGAACTGGTGACTTAGTGTGGCGACCAACCTTGTTGCGTTGATAAGGCAGGCAATGCCGTACGAAGGTTGTGATGTCTCGCTTCATGGATGGCCAGAAAAAACGCTCGTTGATGAGTTTCTGCGTCGCTCGTGTTCCGGGATGTGACAAACCGTGAAGATTGTTGATGATGCTTGGTCTGTACTCCCGTGGAACGTAAGGCCGGATCTTGCCTGCTGTGACGATGCAATGTAGCGGAAAAGTACAATCCGGGATTTGTTGTTTTTTTCCACTCCAACGGCTGATTAGCTTCTAGCAAGGTTTCTATCATCTATCATCGTCGTGTTGTTGTGCTGAAGTAAAAGTACAAAGGTCGATTTTAGTTATACTACTTACACGCGATAGGTAATCCGCTATGACATTGTCGTGTCCTGGAACGTGTCGGATATCCACACTGAGCTATGATATAAAGTCCAGTTGGCGTTGTTGTCGTGGTGACGCTAACTCCGGGTTTTAGCGTAGTGTTAACTGTAAAGGCTTATGGTCGGTGAAGATGGTGAAGACCCTGCCTTCGAGCATGTGGCGGAAGTACTTGACAGCTTCATAGATGGCCAGAAGCTCCCTGTCATAAGCACTGTATTTTCGCTGTGCGGTCGACAATCTTCTCGAAAAGAATCTTAGTGGTGCAGTGTTTGTTCCTATGGTTTGATGCAATACGGCGCCAATGCCGTCGTCTGAAGCGTTGACATTTAGGGACCATGCTGCTTTCGCGTCCATCGGCTTGTCGGCGTTGATTGTAGCGTTTGAGACGGGTGAAAACTTCGCGTGAGTCTCGCTGGTGCGTTTCATGATCCGGAGAATAGATGAGAATGTCGTCGAGATAGCTGAAGACGCAATCGATACCCCTAAGGACTTCGTGCATGAAGCGTTAGAATGTCTGGCCCGCGTTGCAAAGTCCAAAAGTCATGTACTTGAACTCGTACAATCCGAAGGGAGTTATCATCGCTGTCTTAGGGACGTCCTTGGGCTCGACCGGGATCTGATGATAAGCCTTTTGTAAATCGATAAAAGAGAAGGCTTTCATCCTAAGTAGTGAAGCAGTACAGTCCTGCAAGAATCCGATTGGATATCTATCCGGGATTGTGCAGGCGTTGAGGGTGCGATAATCACCGCAGGGGCGCCACTTGCCGTTGGATTTGCGCACCATGTGAAGCGGGCTGCTCCATGGGCTCTTCGATGGACGACAAATTCCCTGATGCAACAACTCTTCGAACTCAACTTTCGCTGCTGCCAGTTTATCCGCTGGCAGTCGTCTGGCTTTTGCGTAGACTGGGGGACCTTTTGTCACGATATGATGCGTCGTCGTGCAATTGATTTTGCAGTGTGTCGCTGGGATGGTGATATCGCGAAATTCACGCAGTAAGAAACTGTATTCGCTTTTTCCACCAAACGTACGGATTGTTGAAGCGGGTGATTTGTTCCTTGCCAAAACTCGCGCCACTGTCGAAAGTTTGGTCTGCTGGTCAATTAGTCTGCGTCCTCGGATGTCTACTAGCAGACCGTAACGTTCCAGGAGATCCACACCAATTATCGGAGTTGTTACGTCGGCGATGATAAATGTCCACGTGATAGCGCGTCGAAGACCAAGGTTTAACGTGGGGCGTCGTTCGCCGAACGTGCGAATTGCGGTTCCGTTCGCGGCGAACAGTCTCGTTTGTTCCTCGGGGTTGCTACGGTCTCGGATTGTCGATGGAATGACCGAGACGTCTGCTCCCGTGTCAATCAGGAACGCACTCGTCGTTTTACTGTCTCGGACGTAGAGACGTAGTACTGTGCGTGTTCCAGTTGACATGGGTTTCGCGGACTCGTCTCGTTTTTTCGATAATGGTCTGCAATTAGCGGCTGCGTCCCCTTAACATTGATGGTACCAACACAGGCCGGTGGGTTGGCGTACCGGTGACATCGGCTGCTGTTGTGTATTTGACCTGGATCGTTGTCGTCGAGTCCGTGATCTGGATCGGGAAAGTTCGCCTCGGCGGCGTGCGCATGACCCATCACAAGCTGATGTTTATGGCTGCAGAAGCGCTGGCAGGGTTTCCATGCGACGTTTCAATGCAAGGATCTGCGCTGTCAGCTTCGAAAGCTCGTCGGTAATTTCCGGTGTGATCTGCTTCTCCTGCGCCACTGCAGCTATAGAGGATGGACCTGATACTCGCGTTAACTCACTGACACGGTCGGCGATGATCGCTAGATCCTGCAGTGCGGCATCGTTCGCGGACAGTATCGATCGTAGAGTGACGTCTAATCTGCTCAACCACAGTTGTTTTAGGAGGTCCTCTGACACTGATTTATCTGCCAGCGCTCGCATGCGGTCGAGGAGCTGAGAAGGACGCTGATCCCCAGCTCGACACCTGCCAGTAACTTCTGGATGCGCTGTTGGGCACTCTCACCAAAAGCTGCGATTAATGCCTTCTTAAGCGTAGCGTATTTGTCCTCCTTCGGCGGATGGACCACAATGTCGCGCACTTGCTGAATCGCTCGCGGATCGATAGCTGGCAGACAATTCGAATATTTCGTGTTGTCGCTCTTCGTTCCCGTGCTCACGAAATAACTAACTGACTACCGGACAGGTCCACTTGGGTCCCGGTTCAGCTCAGTCGAATACTGGGCGTGGGCGCCACTCACTCACCCAGTGGGGGACCTCGAGCCGTGGAGTGAGGTTCGGCTCTCCGGTGTCGATGAGGCCCTTTTTTAATTAAAACTCGCCCCTACGCGGACACTTGGTTCTTGTAAACGGCCGTCTACAACTCGTATGGCGGTCTCAAAATAAAAAAATAAACTCGAGACCTACCTCAGCAGGCTTGACCCGAATCGAGTTCACGTTCGGATCCTCGACCCAAATTCCCCGGCCTGAATACGCTCGGCCCTCATCCAGCAACTACCATTCGTCTACTTCCGAACGTTTCTGATCCCCAAAATCCCGATCGCGGATCTTTCTACGAACAATTATCGTGATTAATTTCCCGTTCACCGATCACACCGAATAATTTTACAATTCACTTTCATCTGATTATTTTTTTTTATTTACTTCAATGGTTTTTTTTTCTTGCGTCTCTTCCAATTCACTACAGGCTAAATCAACATGAGAAAAGAAACCTACTGTCGATTACTTTACCACTCGACGCCATCACTCAATCTGATCAATTCCATTTTACAATTCTCCTAACTCGAACCGCTAATTATTCTCTTACATACTAATGTTTAATATTACAAATTTTCCTATCTGATTTTATATGGCAAAAGTTAAATCGATACACTAACCTTTTCAATAAAATATTTGGCTCCGCACACTTCGCTGGTTGAATTCGAAAAGCAGCAGAAAGTCGAAATGGACTTTTATCATGCACCTGTGATCTTACAATTTGATGAATCTTCCTCCGCACACTTCGCTGGTTGAATTCGAAAAGAACGATCTTGCGGAGATTGCTTTCCCATCAAGCCTCTGGCCACCGATTTTTACTCAAATCCCGTTGCTTGAGTTCACTGCACGCCTCGCGCATACTTTACATACTTTACTTCAACCACATACTTCACATACTTTACTTATGATCCACCATGATTCTAACTATATAGAACCAATACAATTGTAGTATAATACAATACTTGTCTTTATTTTATCTCTCAAGAATCTTCTTCATCAGAGTCTGAGCTGATTTCTTTAGTTTTCTTCTTCTTTTTGTTGAGTTTAGAAGTGATAGTATTTGCATCACTAAGAGATATACCCATAGATTTAAGAGCTTCTTCGTGTTCTGCCAATGTTAAAGGTATAATCTGAGCAAAGGGCAAATTGACTTTTAACTGACTCTCTAAAACTTTTACACCGATACGAGGAGTGCCATAGTTAAAGCTATTAGTTATTCGCTTATTTTTCTTTGCAAATAAATAAGCTGCATAAGTCAGGTGAGGCAATGCAGTCCTGGAAAATTGACTATTTTCAGGCTCTATGCATTTTAAAAAGTGCCACTGTTCTCCATATTTGTTAATTGCTTCTTTTTTATGGGTCATAAACTGTATTATTTCTGTTAAAACATTGGTGTTCAAATGTGCTAATGTCTTGTTGGGGGACTCCAGGAACTCTAGGATTAAATTTACCAAAGTCATCTGAGTATCAGATAACAAATCCAATACATGTCTGACAAAGGGCATCGCTTGATTATCCAACATTAGTTGAAATATTTCTGTTCTTATGATCGGATAACGATCAACTGCTGTACGCCAGTGACAGATTACTGGATGAGGTATATTATGAGTCAGATTAAAAGTTTTATTTATAGTTCCGCAGAATGCTCTAAAACGATTTTCAACCCAAGTGCGAAAATAATCTGACTTCTCTACTGACTTTGACATACTTAAGGTCAAAATTAATATGCAAAATTGTACATCCTCCGGAGTAAGATCTTCAGTAGTAGAATTTGTGGTTATCTTTCCAAACTCTTCAATTCGTTCTTTGATATCATCTTCATCATCCATTCTTTGCTGAATAAAGTTTTTATAAAGGTCAATTGGAGTGGTTTTATCAAATATCATTTCAATATGGTCCATACCAGAGATAATATTTTGTAAATGAAGATGAGAATTGTCTAGTACAGAAAAATAAGAGAGACATGCAGCTGTCCATCGATTTTCAGGGACAAAATACCCTCTTCTTAGTATTTGAGTTCTTAAGAGAGGAAAATTGTCCAAAACTGGTAAATACTCCTTGCCGGTTATAGCAGTATCTACACTGTACACCATTTCGGGAAATGGTGCTATGTCTGGTATACTTGTAAATACAAGCCTACTTTTGGTATGTTCTAAACAGTTGTCATTTAAGTGTCTTATACTTGCTTGAGTGGTATAGATCTCATTGCCTGTAATTTTTCCAGGTATTTTTATTTTTTCCATGGGAAAGTAAATCCCAGCTGTTGGTGTTTGTTTTAATTCATTTTGGTTGAATTCTTTTTCATGTAGTGTGGAAGTTGTGTGGGACGTTGTGGATCGTTCCACATTGTGTGTAGTTGACGTTGTTTTATTTCCCCCGCGAGCAAACAATGTTAGTTTTTAGTGGTGCGGGCGTTTGGTTCGAGATTCTCGGCATTTTTAAGTGAGGCCTGGGTAGCGCGGAGCGCCCAACCAGTGCCTTTGGAGGCGTATGGCCCTCATGTGACCAGTGGGACTGCGGAAGGCAGCAAGGAGAGCCTGGAACTGTGCGGCGTCAGAGGTACCCCATTCAATTGCGAAGTTAAGACCCGATCCTTTGTGGTCTCTTTTCTCTTCTTTCCAGGTTGGAGCAAGGCGCATCTTCGCCGCCGCCGTGGTGATCATGCATTCAACACGACGATCATGCATTCAAAACATATCAGGCATGTATAATGAGGCGAAACAGTCTGAATGCTATTAATATACATATGGAAGGACTTGGAAATTTCCACGTGCGAGTTGTTTGAGTGTGAAATATTGGCTACTTTACTCAAGTTTCTAGAGTAAATTTCGAATTTAGCCTAACAGGCGTTCTTGAAGCAGTAGATGCAGGTAAAGTTAACGTTATCGGCTATCGACCATGTGTCAGCAAAACGCATGCAAACTATACCTGCTTTATCCAATAGTAATATGTGGAATATGAGGATACATATACATATGGACATATCAATACCCATTGACGATGATATATTTGAGCCATATGGGACATGCATGTATAATGATGCAAGACGAAAGCGAAACGATCTGAATGATGTTAATATACATATGCATGTACGACTGCCAGTTATTTTACATTCTGTTTTGATCCCCGATTTTCGTGAAAATCTTATCTGCAATTAGAGCTCTGATGTACGAAACATACATATTGTTACCCACCCCGCCTAATTGAGAGGGTAGTGACCCTCGGCTTGGTCCGTTTGGGGTCCCGGGTTCGCTCAGGAGACTGGGCGTGGGCGCCACTCACTCACCCAATAATGGACCACGAGCCGCCGAGTGAGCTTACGACTCACCGAGGTCAAAAGTCCCAGGTATGGGGGCCGCCGCGGCGTATAGCACGACCCCTCTATCTCTTTTCAACCACACCGACCTACCTACTCACGAAACAAACACCGTTCTGCCTCCCTGTACCACGAGTATGTACGACGCCGTAGTTTCGAATCAAAATCTTTATTTTTATAACTCCCGTGTTCTAGCGTTTATCGTTACACAAAATTTCTTCAAGTCTAGACGTCTTATACTACATTCGATTGATCTTTTCTACCGTTTCGATATTTGAAAATTCCACCACTCCACTATGACAGACTATTTAACTTTACAAAGTACTCTCAAAAATTTTTTTGATACTATTAACGTTCCGAAAATTTATCTTATTCTTTGATATCGTTAGATGCAAAAGATAATTAAAATAAAAGCTTACAATTATTTTAAACTATGCACTAACCTTCTTCCTCCTTTTGGACGTGCCAGTAACAGATACAAAAGGTAAAAATAATCCAACCCCGACTCCAGCCGAGTCCCGGTTCAGTTATGGGCGAGTTTCTTCACGGCCAGATTCGTTTACTGCTCGCCTTCGCCGTCGCACAAAGAATCTTCCAAGGTTCCCAATCTCATCAGCACGGGTGGAGTTCTGAACCCCAGACCGCCCGGTTCCCGGCCAGGCGCGCTAGCCTATGCACTACAGGGCCGGTGCGAGACGAACGGTCTTATTCCCAATTGACCCTCTCACCGTCGGTCTCGAGCATCACGTGGATCACGGGTTTGATCCCCGCCGAAATCGTAGTTCGAATCGATTGATTTGGCGTGAGTCCTTTTTTTCCAACCACCTTCGCTCCCGAACTACCTTCTGCTTCACACCGTCGCCGTCGCGGCCCAAATGTCCAAGGCAACACCTGATTTCCGGGTAGGGAAAAGGAAGTGACTCACGCGAGATCGCGGGTTCGAAACCCGCCGGAACCCGATTTCGATTTGCCACTTTTTATTTGAACGGGAGTCCTTTTTTTCCACCTCCACCGACACACCAAGGATGTTCCTCGACGTACCTGAATCTTAGTCTGCCAAAATATTCCTCCGTTCGCCTTCACCGTCGCACAAAGAATTCTTGTACCTTATGATCTGATGATCTTCAAAAATTAATCGTCTGCTCGCTTTCCCCGTCACTCAAAGAATTCTTGTACCTGATGAGTTTCAAAAATTAATCGTCTGCTCGCTTTCGCCGTCACACAAAGAATTCTTGTACCTGATGAGTTTCAAAAATTCATCGTCTGCTCGCTTTCGCCGTCACTCAAAGAATTCTTGTACCTGATGAGTTTCAAAAATTAATCGTCTGCTCGCTTTCGCCGTCACACAAAGAATCCTTGTACCTGATGAGTTTCAAAAATTAATCGTCTGCTCGCTTTCGCCGTCACACAAAGAATCCTTGTACCTGATGAGTTTCAAAAATTAATCGTCTGCTCGCTTTCGCCGTCACACAAAGAATTCTTGTACCTGATGAGTTTCAAAAATTAATCGTCTGCTCGCTTTCGCCGTCACACAAAGAATCCTTGTACCTGATGAGTTTCAAAAATTAATCGTCTGCTCGCTTTCGCCGTCACACAAAGAATCCTTGTACCTGATGAGTTTCAAAAATTAATCGTCTGCTCGCTTTCGCCGTCACACAAAGAATGGAAAATTTTTCCTTCATCCGGTACCGCTGCTTTCTCTTTTCTCGTTCGAGTCCCGTACTTTCTCCTTTCCCGTATGACCGGGTGCATGCACTTCTTTCCACAGGCGATATCCGATAATTTTTCCACTAGCTACCATCCCATAATTTACCGTGGTCGTCGGGTTTGAGTACACCCCTGGGTTTTGTTGACGTTTGGGTTATGTCTGTTTCCGTTGTTTGTTGATGTTCTCGGCTGTCAACCCATATGTCGGTTTCATGGGAAGTAAACTTGTGCTAGCCGTATTGACGATCGTAACGCATAATATTCGCGTCAAATGTGTTCGGGAGTGTGTCCGCGGAGCCGGTGGATGCTGCGGGCCTACCTGGATTAGCTGTGGCGGTTGCATCTGGAGCTACACGGCAGCTCTGACGCCTTATGGGCCATCCGGCCTCGTTGAGATGGGCGTTAGCTGGTGGCAGAGTCTGGGTTTACGTCAGATAAGTATCCGTGATTATTATTAAAGAATTCGTTGCTTTGTGTGGAATTCATTTTATTTCCAGGTGGCGGTTGGTGCAGTGGGAACAGTGGAGTCTCATTTATTTGGGCGACCAGAGCTTGTTCGGCGATATTGACAAGTTTCCCTTGGGGATCAAAGAAGGAATCGAACTTGATCCTGAGGCGTAGCCCGTGTCATCAACTCTATCCTCAATAGATACGTTCAGATATATCTGGATACCATTAACATGTAAGTTGTTTGTGTGTGTGTCCTGTGGTGCCGCGAAAGCAACCCGCTATCAGCACGTCTTGTGCAGGCCCAGACGTAGCTGTGAGTGTCGCGCGCGATTCGCCTCCGTTCGATGGGGAAGGTTGGCTAGGATGCTGCTATTCCCATTTACTTATCAGTCTATCTTATCAGTCTATCTTATCGGTCTATCTTATCAGTCTATCTTAGTCTATCTTATCAGTCTATCTATGCCGTGAGCATCCGACGGGTACAATACACAGGTCGGATGCGACGGCAGTACGCTACCTATGAGTGGTGGTGGTGTACATACTTCCTACTCAGTGGAGTGGTGGATTGCCCGCCATAGCTCAGCCTTCCCTGGGGAAGGCTGTATTTTTTTTTTTTTCAAAGTAAAAGTGCACTCATTGTTACAACGTAACAATATTAATAGATAACGTGATATTCGTACGTTTGTCAATTATGTTTCTATGCTTGAAAGTATGTACTTCAAAAATAGATAAATTTTGAATGTATGTGGTATCATTGGCTGAATATTGATTTAAAAAGAAAATACTTTTTATGGAATTCCTTTGAAAAATCAATTTCTTTATGTGTAACTTGTATCTAATATAAGACGGCTACTGAAATTCTTTTATGAGACATGTATGTCGGGTATGTGTACATGGTTAATTAAAAATGGTTTCAATGTAACTGTTCGCACGCGCGTACTTTGAACTCTATGTAATCGGCAAACGAAACCGAACTTAAGCCAAAATAAAAAACAGATTCTGATACTTGGAATCTGTGTATCTACATTTGAATGTTTGTATAAAAAGCGGAGGGATTTTATTTTCTTGATGTAAGGTTTTAAAACCAGTTTCAACTTTGCGAAAATTAAAGTTTATTTCGAGATTATAAGCAAAATACAAAATACATATTTTATAACTACAATTCCAATTTAATTCTGCTTTCGGAGGCTGATTCCGCAAAACGATCGAGTTTCCCGTTTCAATATGCTCGGCTTCGATAAGCTGTAGAAATGATATACGTTGTCTATGCTGATTTATAGACAAGAAGGGAACCGTGATCAAATTCAATTACCTTTACAAACATTGTTTTTTGAATCCATATGGTATGGAACTGTTGTCTTCCAGAAATTTGCGTTTGTCGGCTGTAGGCTCATATTTTACACGGGGACAGTAATAACTTCTCTGGATTCAGTACGATGAATGTTTTGTGACAAGATGTGTATAGGCTTATCGTTTCCAGGATTCAATATCATATTTTTTATTGCTTCAAAGTTAAGAGATTTGGATGTTTCAAAATTTAGACGGATATCTTTTACCGTACACACGGTTTTGATGGGGTTGTCCTTTGTGCTGAAAATCTGATATGCATAATTTTTTGGTACTCCACTCACAAATTCAGTTATGTAACTACGCAAACAGTAACACTCCAGCTCATCAGTCATATCGCCTACAAACTCTCCTATTGGCGGATCATATTCGCCATCTCTGCTAATATATATGACAGAATCAGTGGCATAGTATATGTCTGATCTGAATCTGAAATGAAAGAAATTAATAAAAGGCATAAACAAATATTCAATTAACTTACCTGGATGACAGTCGACGGATCGATTGTCAGTTTTGACGTCGCGCAACCAGGCATAAAATCAGCTGACTTATAATGTTAAGGATGTTTCTTAAATTGTAGAATACTGGAAAACAATTTTTCAACAATATAAATGTAGCGTTATTGGAAATGTTAACAATGTTAAATTTACCGGAATTTTCACTTAGAAATTTTTCGAGCCCATTGTCACGGTACAGTTGATTTCGAGTTGCTTTTTGAATCGGTCGAACAGTTTGAATCATAGAATTGAATTAGCTTTTGAATTTGAATAGTTTTGAATTTGAATTAGTTTTAAATTAGTTAAATTGAATAGATTGAAATAAAGTAGTGTGAGTTGATTATAAAAGTTGAATTTTTATTTGAACTAATATCGAACAGTATAAGATTCGCTCACCAAGTTGCTCCATATAGCTATATAATTTCAACCGGGCCTGTGCGGTAGTATATGCTGCTATACAAACATTAACAGTTGAAAGAGTATCGGCAGCTTTCTCCTTGTACCACCAATTGACGACCAGAGTTTCTTCATTGACTGGGAGTAGATGATATACTTCAATTGCAGGGTTGGTTAATAGAGCATAGAATTCCGCTGGACTATTTATTATGTTTCTCTTTGGTTGGTTTTCGCGCTGACCAAATTTCCCCCAAAAGGAGTTTAGCATAAGCTTGGCTAGTGATCTTAATCTCGGGTTACTTTTAATTTGATCAAACTCCAGCTTTATTCCCTCGTTCTTAAGAAAATCTTGAACATATTTTTCTTTTTCATCTATCGAAACGCATTTACTAGGCCAATCCGATGCTTGTTGTTTCATTTTAATAAATTGATTCATCATTTCTGTAAACAAGCCACCAGAGCGTGTTAATTTGTCATATTGCTCAATTTCGTACTTCCACATCTTATACGTCTCTACTAATTTATATCCCTTACATAGTGCCATCTTGACTTCATCAATTACCCATGTTCCCATCAAAACTCTATCATCCTCCGAATGTAGGCACTGTTGGCTTTGATTTCTTTCGTCCGTAAACATAAGTTCGGCTTTTTCAAAGTTATTTCAGAACAGTCAATATTTCCAACATAAAATTTTGGGTGCTTAATTGGAAATTTACCATTTCTGCAAACCCACGGATACAACGAGCAAAAATCGATATACTTCTACTGCTCCTGGTACATTATCCTCGCCATTTTGGTAAGCTAATTAGTTTTTCGATCGGCCTTCTATATGACGGCCAGGGTATAACGTATTAAATCAATGTGGATTGAAAACTTATTTTCTCGTCATTTTGTGTTTTTTTTCAAATTTTCGACATCTACCGCACATTCGCCCTCTAGTGGTAGAGTTTCCCGGCTGTGATGCATCAAATAGGGTTTACCAAGCAAACACACCATCGCAAACATACTAGCGAGACATCTATCGGCAAAATTCATCTGATGGCTGTGTGGTGCATCAAGTCGAGGGGTAAACTGGACTTGATGCCCCACACCCGGGAAATCCTACCACCAGAGGGCGAAAAGGTGGTAGAAGAGCTGAAAAAATGAAGAAAAACAGACAAAATTATACATAAAAATAAAAAAGAAGATAAAACAATTAAGAAGAAGAAAAAAAAGAAAGAAAAGAAGCCCCAAAAGCAAACGGACAACCACAAAAACACAAACATATTAGCCCGACATCTATCGGCAAAATTCATGTAACAGCTGTGTGGGGCATCAAGTCCAGTTTTACCCAAGTCGAGTTTTACCGTCGATTTGACACCTTAAATAAGACACTTATTCAATCTACACTTCCGGTGGCGTTGCGCACTTGACTCGTGCCGTAGTTCCACCTATGTATGATGCCTTTACAGCGGTGTTCATGGTGGAGGCCGAGTATCTTACAATTTTGTCAAGCAAATCAAAGAAACTTTGAAATCATTTATTTCATTTCAATTTTCTACCTTTTTTACAGTTTTTCTCCAATTTTTTTGCGTCCACATATCCACATTTGCCATGTCGCTGCCCACTTCACGCGAGTTAATATTACTTTAACCTGTATTTTTATAAAAAAACCAATCGTTTAATTATAAAGTTTATTGGTTAAGAAATATGACTCAAATAAGAAAGAATAACGTATCGTTCACTGTAATCTTATAAGAGTGAGTTTGTGCTGCATGCAAGCAGTATTTATATGCTCTACATGTTGTTTTTCTTATGATAACGTGTTTACAACATTCTATGCGTTATCATGTGTACGATTCGACAATAAGACTGTTTCGCATATATTGTATTTTATGGACATGTATGATTATCGATGGCTTATCTCTTTACTTGGCAAATATATATTTTCTTATCTATAGGGGCATGGATCATTAACTCGCGGCACTTGACTCGTGCCGTAGTTCCATCTATGTATGATGCCTTTACAGCGGTGTTCAGCACTCTGCACTTGATTCGTGCAGTTGCGTCGTTGGAAACGTATGATCGGTTATCTGTCAAATTATCAAAATCCCTTGAGGTTATGTTTCCGACCTGTGCTCGCGACATTGAATCGAGATTTTGTGGTTGTCGCTTTGCCGCTATGACTCGCTTGAAATAGACTAAGGGCTATTTTCGGAATTTGACAGCCGCTAGGGTGCTTTACACTATCGACCCGGTGAAACTAAAAAGCAATTTTCAAATGGCAAAATATTTAGCTCAAATCATTGTGTTTGGTGGTCAAGTGATTGCTCGGGCATTTGCGCGATCATTGAAGCAGTAGAAGTTTGCATTTGTAACACATGAAAGCGTTTCCTGTTCGCCCTCCATAGAAGGCATCACGGGGATTCAAGGTGGGTTTACCATGAGAGGATGGTTTTTCAAAAAGTTCATTTCACTGTCCATCTTCAAAAGCCTATCGAATTCACATTCCCACATTTCAGTACCCATGTGCGCGTAGACGTTCAGATTTTGCTACTGTTCCTTCATATCGCTGATTTAAGGTATCTGTTAATGTTTGTACCTTTCCGGAAAAGAATACTCCAAGTTGAGTAATAGTGTTTCATTATCACTTTCAAAAGGTTACACACAGTTTCTTATTTTGACAATAATTTTTCTCACACACAAAAATGAATTCTCCTACGACAGACTCGTTCACTCGGATGATGAAGAAGAAGAAGAATTTTAGTTCAGCGGTTGGTACTGCCATGCTGCAATTCATATGGCACGGCTTGAATTATGTTGTGAAGTACCAACATGCCGCCCGCCTTGAAAGATGTGTTTCAACTGTCAGTCACTCCGCTGTCAACTGGCAAATAGACCAGCTTGGTGATGGGCCGCTTAACAATTCCGCCTTGAGTTTTTAAAGTTATAACTCGGACATAGCCGTTACTTCCAGGGTGGACGTCAATGATTCTGGCTAAGGGCCATGCCGCCGGTGGTGTGTTCTCATTCTTGATGAGAACAATGTTGCCGATCTCTAAATTGTTGATGGATGAGTTCCATTTAGTCCGCTGTTGCAGCTGTCGAATGTATTCGTCACGCCACCGCTTCCACAGATCATTGTACAGGTCTTGTATGTATTTCCATCGTCGTATCAAGTTCCGTTTATCGTTTGTGTTCTCCAATGTAGGGAGTAGGCCGCCTGACGAACCGATTAGAAAATGATTCGGCGTCAGAGCATCGATGTCCGTTTGTCCTGACAATGCACACAGAGGCCGCGTGTTAAGGCAATGTTCGATTTGGCAAAGCAGGGTGTAAAGCTCCTCGAACGTCAATGAAGTCTGTCCCAGTACTCGGTATAGATGAAATTTCACAGCCTTCACACCCGCTTCCCAAATGCCTCCGAAATGTGGCGCCGCAGGTGGTATGAAATGCCACGTTATCTTCTTGATGGTCAGGAACCGCGATAGAGTGTGTTGTGTTTTATCCGCTTTTATGAGTTCGAATAGTTTGTCTACTTCTCGACTAGCACCGACGAAATTCGTCCCATTATCGCTATAGAGGTTGAGTGGGCATCCGCGTCGAGCGATGAAACGTCGCAAAGCCGCTAAGAAGCAGTCTGTTGTCAACTCTGTGACCGCTTCAAGGTGGATTGCCTTAGTAGCCAGGCAGATGAATAAGGCAATGTAGGCTTTATAAGATTTAGCCATTCGCCCGCGCCATGGCCTTACTATGATGGGTCCGGCATAGTCTATGCCGCTGTTCGAGAAAGGTCTGGCCGGAGTTACCCGAACCGCTGGTAATGGAGCCATTTTCTGGTTAGAAACCTTCCCGCGATGTCGAATACATGTCGTGCATTGATGAATGATTTGCTTGGCCACTAATCGTGCGCCTATGATCCAATATTTCTGAGATAAGACTGTAAGAAGTAATCTATGGCTTACATGTAGATTTTCGATGTGTTCGTGTATAACTATAAGCTTAGTTAGATGCTGTCTTCGGTGTAGGATTATTGGATGAGTTTCCGCGTATGTAAGCCTTGCGTTTTCGATCCGGCCGTTAACACGAAGAATTCCGTCTGAGTCCATGAATGGATCGAGAGAACTTAATTGGCTCTTGTAGGGTATATGTTGGTCTCTTTGTAAGTGTTTATGTTCCGCAATAAATGATTCGGCCTGTGACTTTCGTATCCACACGTTCAGTGCCTGCTGTAGCTCGTCCGTCTGTTTTTAGTGGGCCTGTTTGACGAGAAGTCACGTCGGAGCACCGCGAATTATATGAAAAACGAAGACAGATGGCCGTAACTCTCAATAGTTTTCTGAGATTTGAATAATTGGCCGCATTGATGTGCTCTGGATTTGATGCAATCACAAGAACCTTCCGCTCTTCTGTAGATGTGGTGTGCCGCGGTATCGTATCATGTAGAGTAGTTTCAGTTGCTAGAAATGGTGGTCCATTCCACCAAAGTTTATGCTGGATAAGTTGTCGTGGTTCTATGCCTCGAGACGCACAATCAGCTGGATTGTTTTTGGACTTAACATATTTCCAGCGGTCCGCAGGGAGTATGTCGTGTTACCGTTATATATTAAAAACCGTCTTCTAACCCTTTATGCCCGACCGGGACGTTAGGGCAGTAGTTTCGGGCGCCTCTGCTCGCGGAGAAAGGGGTGGGTTTGAGCGCCACTCGCTTTGTTCAGCCCGAAACCACTAAAGGCACCACCGCTCTAAAGCGAGAAATGAGCGACGTGCATCCACCTAAAATTTCTCACTGTCGGAATTAAATCTTTAGGTAGAAATTATATTTACGAACAGT